>JAYRBW010140368.1:0-15156 GCA_036023295.1 Invenusta paracnida | reverse complement strand
ATTTTCACTCACTAGGCGATATATATGTGCCCCTTTTGTCTAAAAATATACCCTTTTTGTTCATTAGCAAGACCAAAAAAGTTCCCTTTTTGTATCTTGTGTCGCCTAGTGAAAATTCCTTAAAAAAAACTATGTTAATTATATAATACTTAACAAAAAGGACGATGTATTCTTGTATATAAAATTATATACAACGATATACTTGTTTTATATTTATTTTTCCATTAAAAGTACAATCAATGATATTTTACAACCGCATTGAAACTAAGTTATGAAAGTATGAGTTTTGAAAATACTTAATGATGTAATGTGTTTAAATACTTTCAAACATTTTCGGAGCTATACTTCTACAACCTTTTTAATAGTTTAATAAATAACTGAAGCGCAAATTACATCAATGCAGATAAATATTAAATATTACAGGAGACTTTGTTTGTATGCTTATCACATTTTGTCCAAAATGGTCCTGATCTCACGCTGTAGGACGTACTCTTTCCATCGATTGGAAGAACAACAGGAAACAGTCAAAAGCACTCACCAACAATGAACAGGACCTCAACAATCATGTCCACAATCCTCAGATCTCTAACCTCCCGCTCGCTCTCAAAGGCCGCATTGTAAGGGACAGTGATGGCGATATAGAAGGTTGTGATGAGCACCAGCCAGTCCCAGATGATCTTCAGGAGACCGTAGTGGAGGAGGATGAACTTGGACTTCTTCATCTCTTGCACCTTGTACTCGGGCATGTTCTTGCCGGAGAAGTTCTGGAATTGCTGCCAAGGAGGGGAGTGAATCGGAGAAGAGTTTATGCTTATGCTCACATAAGACATAATAGAATAAAATATTACCTCTAAGAGTTTGAATTTTGTCATTCAAATGTCGACATCTGAGTTCATTCATAGATACTAACTTCAACAAGGGGGTTGTCTGTCTTAATCCTCCATTATAGGTAAATTGATTCAACGCTATAAATTAGTCGATAATTGTATACGTGTTTAGGTGTTACATGGAATACCAAAAAATAATACAAAATTACTGTTTAATATTCTTTTTTAACTATACTATATACATATGCCTTATAATATTTTTCCTACACAATACTAAACTAGACAAACCTTTACATAGACGATTTGTAACAACATATTTTCAAATCAAATATCTCACTTGATCCAATCATATTTTTGGAGATATTAAAGTCACAACTTAATGTTTTGAAGATTCTGTGAGTAGTAAACGTAGTATTTTGACAACTGTTTGGATAATTGATATATGCTGTGTTTTTGATGGCAATGAATTAATTATTCATCTACGTAATGTGCAAGAAACGGTTCTTACCTGATTTTGGAGTTTTTGAGTTTCGTTCAAATCTACTAAAAAAGTTTGCCCATCTCGATTTTCCGAATTTTGTCAATCAAGACTTTTACAGCCTCGTAAGATAAAGACATGGTTTCCTCTAGCGAAACTATATGACTATCCATGAAATTATTTAATTGAACGTGTGTATATCCTTAATCTATCTATATCCATACCGGGAAAGCATCCCGTATTTTAACTGTGATTTTTAAATGAACAAATGCATCAATATAGGCTTCCGTGACTTTTCTAAAAATAAAGTTTTACAATTGTGCAGCCAAAGGGATAAAGTCTAAATGATGAGCAAAAAATACGTTTGATAGAACAAATTCATATCTCTATCACAATCGACGAAACTGTAATTTTGGAATGAATTTTATGAATTTTACAAAATAAAAAAATAAAATAAAAATACACATTTTTACCTTATAGTTTTGTTATTAAAAAATGATTTTCACAATTTCCTCAATGGAATATGGGACAAAACATATTTTGTTTAACTACATACTTTTTAAGCGATCAAACTGATTAATGCAATTATTATCAATAGTTAATAATAGACACATAAAATTTAAAAAAATTATATTTACTGAAAGTGACAAAATGAATGTATTATTTTTCAATCCTTGTGTGCTTTAAATGAAAATGTTGGCTTGTTGTGAGCAAATATATAAAAACAATTCTTATAATAAATAAAAATTTGCCAACTATACCTACAATTTCAGCTATAATTAATCAATATTCAACATATATGTACCATATATATAATACTTTGTTTATTTAAAATGCATCAGTATCGTATTTGAGATGTAATATATATTTATTTCATTTTAATATGACGCGTAATGTTTTAATATAATGGTTTTCCACTTTTTATGTAAATGTTGAAATCGATTAGGAATATTATAAAATTTATGATATAACCTTGTCTTATATGTAGGAGTAGATCGATAGGTTTGAGGATGTAAACATATAACCTTGAAGTTTTGCTTTATTTTAATACATACATACACACACGAACATTTCTTGATGTTACTAAGAAGCTTTGAAAACATCTATTTAATTGCTTTTAAAATTGTATTTGAGTTGAGGCAAAAGTGCGGTAACTTAAATAATTGATTAAATCGTGGACTTCCGTAGACATCGGAAAACTCTCTCTTTGTACGGCAATCTTACAACAACAGTTTAAACATACATATAGTAAACGTTTTCTGGCAAACACGACAATTCCATTCTGCTATTTTATCCCCTGACAGTATGTTATTGTAATTGAACTTGTTTTTTTATAAATTTCCAATATAATATGTTCAAATTGGTAATACTAGTCATAAAGATGATATTATTATTTTCACACGTCCATGGAGAATAGTATATGTAACAAATATGCAAAACTCGAATCCACCGTTTAGATATTATTGAAAAGCAATCTTATCTGGCCAAGTAATGATTAATCCTCCAGAAACTGGGTCCTTTGCAATAATTTTTATCGGCCATTTTGTAATCATTGATGGAAAGGTTTAAAAAACACGTGTAATGTGAATATTATATTTTTAAAGATAAACAAACTGGCTCAATTTCTTTTTTGATTACCACCCTCTCCAATGGATTTGAAGAGAGTCAGGCTTATCGCGCATTCTTGTAGTGGAATGAGTTCTATTTATTTCTGTTGAAGACACTACATTTGGAAAGTGGCACAATACTCCCCACATAATCCGTATTCGATAATTATCCCAACAATGCCAGAGTATAAACAGGTCGCTAATCATTCGACAGACACAGCTGCTAGCCTCAGACAAGGGAATTAATTTCGGACAGAACCGGGGTTCAAACCCACTCGCCCAGACAGCCAGCGGATCGGCAGCCCAGCACTCTATCTCTATGCCATCCCGTCTCCGAAAATGATAAACTTCAGATTAATGTAGCTATAACAATGACCTCTTAAACACTGGATCCACACTTGAACTATTTACACCGAAGTCTCCAACGTAATTATCATCTCAATCGAATTATAACTGGAGTAAAAAGCTTCTAGTTATAAGACAACATAATTACCCGAATAATAATAAGAAAAATATTGGAAAACTTATTATTATCATAAAAGATAAAGTTATAAATTGTTGATTTTATACTACTAATGCATACTACTAGGAGTATGAGGAATGATGGACAGCGCTGTTTCAACCTTGTCATGTTTCTTCAACAGTCCACATCCTTCATATTGTTGTAAAAGATAAATAATAACAAGATACCATCGATATACTGCAAACAAAGCTTAGAATGTCACATTGTTATATAATGTTAAAAGACCAACTTGTAACTGATAAACATAGAAAACATTTAAATGTTTATGTTTGCCTCCTTAAAACTGGTCTAAGCCAGACGACAGCATCGGCTACAAGCAGCGCGTTGTCCAGTCTCTCCGTACTGCTAGTAATATTATATGTTATCAGCATGACATATGGCACCGATTTGAATTTTTTTAATATTTATAATATACAAAGTTATTGGCATTACTTCAATACCGGGCAGAGAGAGCTAAGAGGATGATTAATTTCCCCATGTCAACAAATTAATTAGTCCGGAAATTTTGTGAATTTATATTTAAAACTTCAAAATTTTACAATGAACAATTAATACGAAAAAACCTGTAAATAGAACTAAACTCAAATTTTATTTACATAACAAGAAAATGTTTGCTTGTTCAAGAACGTAAATGATTAAATTCCTAGGAAGCACAATCTTGTTTGACAACAAACGGCTTTTAGCTGATTACATTTTTAGCTGTATTTATAATCTTTCCGGAATTAATGAAAGTGTACCCAGCAATAAATATTTAAATAATTTTATCAATGTTAACTTAATTTCTATAAAGATAGATCTTTTATGTGGCTTCTCAGACATATTCTGTCTAAGCAAAATTATTTAATACATAAATACCAATCAAAAGGAATCCTAATGTACCTTCATTGATCATTCTTGATAATATCTGACATACTTTTTAGTCTTCATTCTTAGACATTATTAAAGAGTAATTAAATAACTGCAAATCTGATTTAAAAGAAATAAACTTATATCTGATAATAAATATATAATCTACATAATATATACATAAAATGCTTAATATTTATATCCGTCTAAATCATGCTTTATATTTTCTAATTTAATTTCAATACATACATTAAAACATACATATTAGAAGAAATATTATTGAAAATGTATGTTTAATTAAAAACAATAAACGAACATTTCATAAAATTAAATCGAAGTTTACATGCTTAAAATTGCTTAAGACATTTATTGAAATTGTCTTAATATATATTTTAATTAATTTTAAATATTTGAGACGAAAATATATTACTTTTGTGTTTATTTGCTGTTTTACGATTTACAATTAAAACCTAGATTAACATATTATTATTGTCGATGAAACCTATAAGTAATATTTTATTATTGTACTGTATAATGTCTTGTTTTTATTTATTTATTAATCAAAAACATTAATTTCTAAGGAATGTAAATAACTTTACAAATAAATGAATATATATGCGGGATATACTACATAACCATAAAAAGTAGTAATATACTGCAACGATCAATTAGTATAACATGATATGACTTATTTTAAAAGTTATAATCTGTCTATGTTCGCGGAACATTTAGCTGTCGTTTGTGCGAAGAACGCGATTGATGTTTTTATAACAGGCATGCTTTTTGTCACCCGAATGTAGAAATTATAATCTAATAAGATTTTGGATATAACCGAATTAAAATAAATAAAAGAAAACACTCAAATGTGAGGAGACACGGCACGGAATATGAGACGTAAGTTGTGCATCTAATCTTAGTCATCAAAGCCACTTTTAATTACATTCTATATAATACATATAATGTGGCAGTTTAGAATTCATGCTTACAATTTCAAAATTGAAGGAATTAATTATTGTATCTGCGCGCGCATTGATATAGTAAAACAGAAAAACAAATTTATACTCTCAACAAAATGACAAAAATGAGATAAATATATTTCTGGACATTTGACAATCTATCCTCTTACATTAATATAATATTATAATATTTAAAATTTAGAAATTTTTGGAGAATATGTTAAATGACCTAATTGTGGTTTCTATTATCACGTAACAATTGCTCCGGTTAATTGCTAATGCTTATACTCTGTAAAATATATTTATTTCCATTTTTCTCTTAGCACGTACAGCTTTTAACTGTCTACTTTTTAAGAGTAAATTAACAATTAAAATACAATGCATTGCAAATTTCTACAAATTTAATTGCCTATACAATGCCATTTTAAATGCTCGATAAATTTAAAAAAAAAACTGTAAGAGGAAACAATTTTTGTTATTAAATATTTAAATAACAATTAAACAATTAAATAATTAAAAGAATGACTAGCACCGAACCAGTTTATTTATTTGCAATTGAAAGTATAAATATGTCTATAAAAGTAATGCATGTAATTTGATATTTATTGAATAAAATTATCATTGTTTTGCCGAGTAAAAGAGTTAATAACGAGTATTAAAAACACATTTATGTTTAAAACTACATATATGATGTACATATTTACTAATTAAAAAATCAGTTTACTACGTTATTTCAATTTTTTAAATTATAAATTATAATTTATATAATTTAAAACGTAACTGTGTTATTAAAACTCTTTAAATCGACAATAATTGATAATTTCATTAATTAAATAATACATATTTATTAAATTGACACATTTACTGACTGCATTATAAATAAATAGTCCGTCCTAGTGTTATTATTTTATTTTATTAATATAAATAAAACAATAATTGTTAACACTGATATATATCAGATTTTCAGTCAACTTTGGGCCTAAATTTTTCTGAAATATAATCTTCTCAGTAATTTAACTTTAAACGAGATAAAAAAACAAATACACATTTTTATTACCTTTGCACTCTGGGACAACTAAAATTGCTAATACAGAAACAACTGTTGCGACTGATTGAAGTGTATTGAATAGACATTAGTCATTTTATAATGTATTGAGCATCAAGATGGAATCTTTCATCAATTTGAGTCATTTTCAGGGGTGAGTGTTTATACTTTAAATTTGAACACTTGTTTGTATATATAAAATACTGCGAGCAAATCATTTTTAACTTTTCAAATACCCTGTAAATTTACTCACCCAACATTTAGGTTCTTATAGACATTGGGAACGTCAAACCATAAAATATATCACAGGAGCGATGCCAGCCTCTAAATTCAGGGTGACCGAGCATTTTAGGGGCGCCTGAAGTGGGCGTCCACAGGATCTGTGGGTGCCCTTAAAGGATCTGAAGATTACCGCAGGAGAAAGCCTGGGCCCTCCAGCCTGCCCCCACTTTTTGCGCTGCCATAGCAAGGTGGAAAGGGGAGTTGACTAAGTCCTCCCCACTCTATAATTTTAAACTTCCTTATATAATGCAGTTTTGAAACTTGCATGTTGTTAAGCAAAGAGATTTTTTGATTAACTCAATGAAGCATATATTGCTCCATTTGTTCATTTAAAAATATTTCGGGAGATACAAAAAAATGAAAATATTATTGGATTGGATTAGTCCCAGATTTGGTATAATCTGTTCTCTCGAATAATATATTTACTTAGAAGATTAAAAAGTACATTGAAAATGTGATTCTGTTTTATATCCTTTATCCTTTATTTATCCTTTCTCACTCCAAGAATACGATCGATTTTTACTCGAGTTCACGACCCAATGGTACGCCTCACATGATTCAGTTTAATCTTGTTTCGCTTGGGCTTGGAGTCGAATTGTCCCTGGAGGTGGTAGAGAACGGCCCTGCTCCGTCGTCGCTGATACTTGTAGGTCGTTGAGGCCTCTTCTGGTTCACTCTCATCCTCGCTTCCTGAGGCTGGGCCACTGTAAGAACCGCCGATTCGTCCATTTTCTAAAATGAGGAGGGGTGGGGGAGGGGGAGGTGGTCGGTGAATCACGCTAGTGTAGTGAACTAGTTGACTGATCTAAAGATGTCGAAATCTGATTTCTTTTGCACTTTCAGTCTCAGGATGGAATGCAAAACCCTCCAAATTTGAGGTGTTTCTCCAAGCTAAATTCTACATGCTTATAAGGATTCTTTTAATATGTCTTCAAAATAATCGATTAAGCTATTTAAAAGTTATTTTGATTTCAAGTTTTTTTTTATATATATCAAATTGGTTTTTATAAAATATGATTTTTAAATTAGATATATAACAAAATGAAATTTATTTTTATATTATAATATTAGTTCAAACACATGATAAGAAATAAAAATAAACCCAATCAACCCAATATATTTTTTAATAAAATGCTTATACATATATTGGGATTTTTTAAATACTGAAAATAATTAATGTTGTTCAAGAAGATTTGTTTTGTTTTTATTAAATTTTCAATTTTAAGTAGCCCCACTTCACAATTCCACTTTTTGAATGATACTTATCGTTTTAAAAAATTAACAAATTAGCTGTTGTACAAATAGATAGGAATAAATTTTTATTTTTCAAAATTTATTTCTAGTTTTCTTGCAATATTATTTTATATTAATATATATATTATAGTAAACAAAAACTCTAAAACTGTGCAAGTTTTTTCTTCATATATTGTGTTATAGCAAGAGGTACTATTGTTGGAGAAAATTGTTGCAATTTTCCATCCAAAGGAAAATACCAACTTTCACATATAAATGTCATCGCGAGTGACGTTTCCAGTATTTTTCTCAATTAATTCATCTCTAAAACACTCTCGATGCCGAAATGATTGCGCTTAATGCATTCCCCTACAGATTCAGTCAATTACCATCCCTGATGTGAAGTAGGATATAATTACTGCCAGCACAATCGTAAGAGTAAAAAGTTTAGGAGCGGAAATAAGACCGCATCTTAATTGGACGTCTTGCTGGAGGGTGTTTGGGAGTTATTAACTTGCCTTAATAGTACGATAGTGCCACGTTTTCTACAAACAATTGCATTCTTCCTCCTATCTAAATCCAAAGTATATACACCGCAATTTCAGCGATAAATTATATCACACACCTTGTGTCTATTTGTATCTCTTTTATTTATAAAGTTATTAAAAGTAGATAGAGTTTCAATTCTAATGATACTGATTTCAATGATACTACTATTTCAATACCTAAAAGCAACAAATAAAATAATCATTTAAAAAGTAATATCCATTGTACAGCTGAGCGTACTTAATAAAACAGTCTTATACGTCTAAATATAATATAATATGATAATTGTCAGAAAATGAAGGTACTTCTAAATAATTGTAAAGTCTTGAAAGAAATTTACAATTAAAATTGTATACTACTTTATGGATACTTAATTTATATACATTTTATTAAAGTAAAACGATTTTCTGTCGATAAAATTATTACGTGAGGCATAGGAAATCAATTAGAGGTTAAACTCTGTCTATTATTGCTCTGTGTATAGACCAAGGGGTGGGTGTGAAAAGTCCTATTAAAGAAACAGTCTTACATAATATAGTCGTATTTAAAAAAACCATAAAGAAAACATTGTAAAGAAAATGTCGTGTATAAATTAGTCGTATTTAAAAAGTCATAAAGAAAAAATTGTAAAGAAAATGTCGTGTATAAATTAGCCGTATTTAAAAAGTAGTATAATTAATGTCAGAACTAAGTCTAGATTTTAGTAGTAGTAGTATAAATTTAAATAACAAACTTATGTTATAACAATGTGGATTATTAATAGATTTTCTACTCTTTTTTAAACGCTCAACTGAAAGATTTGCCATATTATAATATACTATACATAGGTACATCCTAGATACACCATAGGTACATCCTAGATACACCATAGGTACATCCTAGATACACCATACATCCTAGATACACCATACATCCTAGATACACCATAGGTACATCCTAGATACATCATAGGTACATCCTAGATACACCATAGGTACATCCTAGATACACCATAGGTACGTCCTAGATACACCATACATCCTAGATACACCATAGGTACATCCTAGATACACCATAGGTACATCCTAGATACACAATAGGTACATCCTAGATACACCATACATCCTAGATACACCATAGGTACATCCTAGATACACCATACATCCTAGATACACCATAGGTACATCCTAGATACCCCATAGGTACATCCTAGATACACCATAGGTACATCCTAGATACACCATAGGTACATCCTAGATACACCATAGGTACATCCTAGATACACCATAGGTATATCATTTAAATTAGGTATCAGCTATATGTAGTGAATATTATTTATAATAATATGTTTAATATCGAAGTGCACATATTAAATTATGTTATTATTATTTTCTACTTTTGTTTGACTGCTCAGCTGAGAGAGTTTTAATAATATAAGAAAAAATAATAAACCAAATGATTAATTGTAGGTTTTTAATAAGCAATACTTACGAGTTCTAAAAATTGTAGAAATACTTTTTACAATTTGTCAATGTTTCATTATAAATGATTTTTGAAATTAGTCTTTAGCTATATATTTTGTAACTACGCGACTTTTGATAATGTAACTAATTATACCTTTTTATATGACGTTTGAAATGACTAATTAAAAAAAACGACTTCTTAATTTTAGATGTTTTATTTTAACAACTTTTTATAACTAATTATTTACACCTTTTTAAAATATAACTTTTTCTTTAATGTGACTTTGTTGGACATAGATCAATCAATATCAATATTATTCTTAAAATAGTTTAGTTTCTTTTAATATTTTTGTTATTAATTTTGATAATTTTAATGTGTTGTAATTCTCAATTCTTGTTTTAATCTGTAATATTTACATTTTGTATTAACTTTTAAATTTCCTAATGAAGAATATTGTATATTCGAAAACGTTTGAACTTTTCCAATAAACTATCTCACAACTATTTGTTTTACTTTAAATCTTTTTCTCTACCAAAACTATAGTTTAGGTATTATAAATATCAATATTATAAATAGATATCCAAATCTAACAAAAAAACATAAATTCAAAATAAAAATAAATAGTATATATTAATGTAATGGAATAGATATTAGTAAATATAATATTATTTATCGTTTATCTTTAGACACAGTGAAGTATTGCAAAAACACGATAAAATAGCGATATCTGTATTTTCTTATAGATTATAAGGTGGTATATGCCAAGATTGCATATCAGGTTGATTATGACTTAAACTCAATTACCTATTGAAGCAAATTATATTCAATGAGATATTAATTTTATATATAGGTATATTAAAACTAAACATTCATTATTTCAGTTTTCTTGAATACTCAATTTACAGACAGCTAAATCAGAGAGTTGAAATAAAAAATAGCCAAGCCTAAAAATATTACACATTTATCTCTTATTTGTTGCAATATACAATTATATGTATATATGTATATAAGGGGGTACAGATACAGATGTCTGCATAATTTACACAATTATGTAATGCATTATTTTAATGACATAAGTATAGAACAAGAATGATTAATTTACTTCTGTGGATTCCAAATGTTTTTATCAATATGAATGCCCACGTAAATTATTTGACATTAAATTAGTAAATTGACTTTTTATGAAAAGAACGTTAAATGACGGATTACATTATTTACTGGTTTTAATTAAAAAGTAATCTCTAAATAAATCATAAAAGGGATGGCTGTTACTTAGAAAAACTATAGAAAGAATATCTTTAAACAGAATTATTTGAAATGAAGTTTATTTCACCACATTACATTTACTGCTTATAATGGTGATTTAATATCAGCAAATATCAGTAGGCATTTAGTTTCAAATTCTAAATTGTATTTTAATGTCTCAATATATAGTTTTTAGACATTTATATATCCATTTTTATAAAGTAAATTACTACATCAACACAAACACTTACGTACATATACAACGATAAAAGACATTTTAATTATAATAAAAAAAAATTTCCTTATATAATACTTGTTTAATATTTGTTGTTAGTAATTTTTAGAATACTTGTTAGAATTCTATAAAAGAGTAGGTACCAATACGTATTATCAGATCATACATTTTTTGTCCCCTTACTTGTTAAAAAAGTATATTAAAGGTAGATTTCTTTAAAAAATAGTTAATTTTTATAGACTCTAGAACATGACGTAGATAAACTTTGTTCTAGAAATTCTAGAAAATATAATTATGCGTTCAAGTCTAGAAATGTGATAGAAAATCAGGTTGTCTAATGTACTGATAAAAGTTCTGTTAAGTCAGGTGAAAAGCCGGTTAAATTGGTGGTACATGATTGTGGGTGAGTAGTAAGGCTAGATTTTGAAGTACGGAAGTTATATTGAAATGTGAAATAGGATTGAAAATAGTATCTAGAAATATGTAGGAGAGACGAAGAGAAGAGAATCGAAGATATGGGTAGTTAGGAAGAGCTAACATATATTTCATTAGTGGAGATAAAAATGTAATAGACAGTTAGAATGAAATGGATGTAGGCAAATATAATATGCACCAAATAATTCACAAAACTTGGTGGAAATCTTTGGCGTAAAGGCAATTAAATAGAATTCCTGTGTGTAGTTTACATGATACTATAATTAGACAATGGAGTGAGGTTGAAAACATTTGTTTTGCAAGAATAATTTATTTCAATGTAAACCTATTAACTATGGCCATTTTAACACCTTCATGACCGATTGTACTTGGACCACTTATACAGGGTTCAATATATCGACTAAACGCAATTAAACAGAACATCAGAATGTTTTAAATACTCGTATTGTTTCTACAATGATGCTTGGTGTTAAACATTTATTTCTACTCGCATCTATTTTTGAATTACATATGAACGCGTTGCTTCCTATATTAATAAATTGTATTAAATTTGGTACAAAGGAGATACGATATTGTGCTTTGGAATGTTTGTGATTTATGAATTATTTTTTGTTTAAAATATTTTAACATTTGAAACAAAAAGTATAAATATATTTATGTTCGGAAAAAAGATATCAAATTTCGCAATGTCGAACATCTAAAGCAAACAATTCTTTTTAAAAATAATTAATATTTAAATAATCACGTAGTAGACAGACTCTGACAACCTTTCGTGTTAATTCCAATTCAATAAATTGGCCTTTTATGATTAAAAAAAGATTCTACTTTGTCCTCACTCGATTTATAAGAATTGGAGTACATGACCTATATTATAGGTTATATATCTACAGAGAAACATGTTTTAAATGTTTTTCTTAAATCATAAAATGTAGTTTTAGAACTCCTTTTATATCCTAAATACTCCTCTGTGGATGGCGTATACCATAATAATTACGTTTATTAAAAATATATCTAGCTGTATTATCAACTATTTTAAATTAATATTTGATCATAGTCTAACAATGCTTTGCACATGATAAAGGCAAACTTGTGAAGCTAGTGTACTTCCAATTGAAATGTCACATTTTACTGTAAGACTATTATACAGGCATACATATTTTATCATATATTATGTTTTTGTTCATTAAACAGAAATTCAATAGGAATTCTAATTAATATAAAGTATTATTATTCAATGTATAAGACCTTTAGATAATGATGAAACAATACATAATATCGAAAGCCATATAAGCCAAGTCTTATACAATCGTAATGAAAACGATATTGTACACGCGTGTAAGCGACACTTCAGTAATCATTTAAATACACATTCAACCTTTTTAAAGTCTCCTTAAATTATGTCTTTTAATGGCATTTGAATTAATTTGGCACGCAGAAACTTTCATTTCATTCCATCGAAAATAAATCTGGTCGAGCTGAGTCGTCAGGTATTATGAACTCATTCAATTGGGTTGTGGCGGCCAATTTATCTTAGGTATTATCTAGCATGGAACATAAAGTTTTCATCTGATCGTGATGGTTCTTGAACTTTTATTCTTAGAGGCCTTCACACTATTTCCTAAAAACTAAATAAAAATCGGCGTGACTGGCTGATCCATTTGCTTGTCAATGAACATATATATATGTAAATACAATACAATTTTGCAATAGAATACCTTAGAAAATATATTTATTTATCAATATACAAAGTTTCAAAACACTCCTCTATTATGAAATTTAAACATTATACGGGGGGGGGGGAGGGGATTATGAGCCTCTTCAAAGGATGTTCAAAAAAGCCTGGTATACTTAATCTTATAGTAATCTTACATAATCTTACATAATCTTACAGTAAAACTGAAGATAAAATTTCAGTCCTACAACTCCATAATATGTGGAGCTTAGCTCAATTTGATTTTAAATTAATTAATTTTAGTTGTTTGTTGCCTTTCTATCTGCATGATAATTGTGAAATGTTGAATAACAATGTCTTAATTAAATATAATTACAACTTCACTATCTACATACTCGAAACAATATTTACCGAAAGTGTCATATCGGCTAATGTTTACTATTTATACACATATTTCTGAACATAATTATCTGATTTTATTTATTTACATTGTGTATAATATTATACTTAACCCCGTCTATCCAATGTCAGTATTAGTAACATAGTTTAAACAACTATTGTCTAAAGAGATACGGATTATAAGAATTACAATTCTAATTGTGTATTTCATCGTAACTCAATTATCCAATTAGCTTTAAAAATTGACCATCACTGACATAATTTTCACACAAACTCACTGTTATGCTCTTGATAATATTTCTTGCAAAATTCGAGATTATAAAGCTACACTTTTATTATAATATATTTAATTGTTATATATCCCTATATAAAGGCTTAACTTGCAATATATAATAATAACTTGTTATCTTGTAAAGATATTGATTCGAATATTGGTCGACTAAACACAGAAGGTCACAAAAGGCAATTTCTGCTGATACTAAGTAATCTGACAAATTGCACAGTGAAAGCTTAGGTTACCATTGGCCGATAATAGGTACTTAGACAATGGATGGCTCTGTCACCAACTCACCATCGCCCGTGTAGCCCGGTATATCGTCGAGAGCTTCCTTCGTTGAAGTGATGTCTTTGTGCGAGGCAAGAAACAGGACCACCTGACCCTTCTCATTCTTGATCGGGACAATGTCGAGCAGACAAACAAACGAGGAGCCTGAAATGCGGTTTGTAATTTTGTGGGAAGTGAAAAGGGGAGGAGAGGAGGCCAATATTAGAGCAAGTTTTTTTAAATTGTAACATATTTAAATTGCTGAATGAATTAGTATGAAATAAAGTTATCGATTAGTTTTACGGTAAATTGGTTTTCAGATAATATAGCAGTTAATCTTAAAGGTTCATAATAACATTTAAACAATTGCTATTTCGTTAGTAAGATTGATTTGTGTCATTTGTGTCTGCACGATAACTTTTCTCAACAAATTCGTTCGATGAGCCAAATTGTCAGGCAACATTATCGAACCAATTCAATGAACTAAATCTGGATATCAAACGCTTTAGAGGGTGAATTTCTACATTGCATAGTGATTCATTTAGTAAATCTACATTTTAGATAGCTTTTCATTAATTAGGTAATTATAAATATGCTAAATATGACATTGACGAATTTGTTGTATATATATATATACAGGGTGTCCCAGAAGTCCCTACGAACTTTCCATAATATTCAAAATTAAGAAAATTCTATTCAAAATTCTATACATGCATATTTTGACATATTTACAATGACATAGCATGATATTGATAACATATTGATAACATACAGTGACAGTGGATATTGACAACATAAAAACAAACAGTGTGTGTCAAATAGACATCCTTACTCATAAGG
>JAYRBW010140357.1:0-15159 GCA_036023295.1 Invenusta paracnida | reverse complement strand
TTTCAAAGCTTCCTGTTTTTTGTTAGAATTGTTTTTACAGCCTATAGCTGCGCAGTAAACCATAGTTGCGATAACCAGTCAAAATAAAAATGGCGCCGATCATAAATTAATGACGTCTAAATTTAACTGCTGTTTAAACGACAGTTTCCTATCTTGTCGCTTATATAATATCTTTAGGACCCGCTATATTGATCAACCAACCCATAAATTTAATCACTATAAAATGTAATTTGTGTAATATTTGCTGATTATATTCATTTGCAGAGGAGTTTCGTTGTAGGGAGCCTGGTTGTGCTACAATTGATACGAAAGACAATTTAGTTCAGCATATTTTAGAAAATCATGGTAAGAAATAAAAATATTGTTTTTAACATTGTATAGTTTTAGCTTGTATTAAAAGCTATTAAATTAAGTTTTATTGTATTATTATTATTATTGGAATGTATTATTATATATATTTTACATAATAGGAATACTGAAGAAGATTACCTTACATAAAATATAATTGCTATTATTATTTTTCGAATAACTCTTTTTCAAGGTGATAACTTTCGCTGTGTAACAAGTGCATAATAAAAGAGGTATCAGAAATCTACTTAATTTTTATTCAGCTAAAGTCTTTTTACCTTTTAACAATTAATTATTCATTCTTGAGCTTATCGCTAACTTTAACATTAATTACCTTACATTATTTCTATTTTTTTGCTACAATTTTTAAAAGTTAACAAAAAACATTTTATTAAAGGTTTCATTTATAAAAATAACTATAATGAATAAAATATCAAACAAATAACATTATATATCTGTTAGATTAACTGCTTTTATATTTTTCTGTCTGGTATTATATAATATTTGAAATTCAAATATATAACTATTGGTACCTACATAATAATTCATGCAGGCTAATGAAGATTTTAAATAAACTTTATAAATTATCAATTTTATTAGATTAATGTCATAAAAAATTTATTATGATATATAAATCAAGAAATCCTAAATTTCATGTAATTCATCAGAAACTGTCAAAATAATTATTAATTGAAATATAATGTCATTTTTAAAAGGTCGTTCGTACAAAATGTCATATTTGCATGCATATATTATAAAATATGAAAAAATGCGCCTTTGTATATATTTAATTTAAAATCGATTATTATTGGGAGTTATTAGAATAGCATGGAATTTTTTCAAAATTTAGAATTCTATGAAATCATAGATATTTGAAAACAACGGATTTTTTATTAAACATGTCAGTCATGAATTTATTTTTACATAATTGAATTCTCCATATCCTAATCTATGAACAACAATCGATTTTAAACTAAATATATACAAAGGCGAAATTTTTACGAAACGACCTTATATATTGGACAGTAACTAAATAAGATTTTTATTGAGAAATGATATCGTATTATTTTTTTTCTTAGATATAGAAATATAAGGCCTCTTATGTTTAACTGGAGAAAATTTAACCTTTACGAGATGAACAAAAGAAAATATTTTAAAAGGGTCATCTATATGATTTGCAGTATATTTAAAAAGATATTTGTAGGTATTTAGATAACATATTTTTAAATTAAATTAAATTATATTAACTGACATTTTCCCCTCAATTTTAGGCCTGGCGGATATCTATTTGTGCACCAAGGAAAACTGTGGCTTTCAGACAGAAATAAATAATGGCCAATATAGAAATCTTTCAACACACATTTTAAAAATGCATAAAGAAGAGCTGCTTCCTTTTTTAAGTGAGTAATATACTTCATTGATACTTCATTGCTTCATGCATCTTATATATATATATCATCTGAGGACTCTATGAATTCTTTGGATTTTTTTAAGAGTCGACCGTCTTACTGAAAGAATTTTTTATAAAGTTCTCAATACTGTCTTCTTAATTTGGGTAAAATTTAAATCTCTATATAGGAAATGTTTGTTTTAATGCGTGTAAGGCTGTTTATTAATTTTTTAAATCTAGGATTTGAATCTTTATTTTATATTCTGTAATATATTTTCTATATTCTATATTCTCCAAATTTCTAAAGTCGCTAAAATCAAAAATTGCATACATTTTGCGTTATTAAAAAAGCATATTGCATTGTCATAATATCTGAAGCTATAATGTATATATAAATGCGGGTCTAGAGCACCAGTAAATCTACTGCTCAATTTCTGCGTTAAGATCGATCGCACTTTCAATGCGAACTCTTTGTATTGTAAAATCAAATAATTCTTATTGAATAACATCTAATAAGACAGAACAAATATTGTCACTATGGATGATTGTTGGCCCTCCAGATTTTATCGGAATTCGAACGTCTTACTTGACAATAGTAGTATGTGGAGGTGGAGCTCTTGACGGTCACGTGAACTGCCCCATCCCTTCGATTTTAGACATAGAGGGCTTACACTTACACGTGTTTCAGTGTATATTTATAAAAAAGCATTTTGTTCAATTAAAATACGTTTTAATCTGCAATTTGGGAACATCGATGCTTTTGTTTTAGAATTTATTTATTTATTTCATTAATTATATATGTCAGTTTACAATTAGGTTAGATTCGATTCGATTGATTGCGTGACTAGACATTTTCTTGAATGGCGTCAGCTATTTGTCCTTTTTTACAATGAGATTGCATTGTTATTTATAAATTTCAATATAAATCGTTATTTCGGTTAGATTACATTCGAAATTCCCTGTCTGTCGCTGGATTGAGCTACAGTGCTGTTATAGTTGTAAAGAAGTGGAGCACTAATTAATTTCCAATTGCCAATATCTTTTAACATATATCTACGATTTTTCTAATAACCTCCGCGTCAATCATTTTCCAGTCAAAATCACTATATTATATGTTTATATTGAAATGTATATTTTGAAGGTACTTTTAACTAGTTTGTGTACTTTTTAATTAAGAATTTTTACATTTGTGATGTATGAAATATATTAAGTTCGTTTTCAATTTAAAGTTGAAAAGGGTACTTTCAATTTTTGTGACTATTTTTTTTTACTATTGCATGTTTTGTTTCAAACCATCCTATAAATATATTTTTGTTAGATATTAATATAAGGAACTTCTCAAAAATCTAAAGATGACTATAAACTGCTGTCTAAATAAAGGACAGAATTAAACGTAAGTCAGCATATTCCAAGTAGCTAACGTAAATCTAAAATTAATGTAATCTAAACACTAATGTAAGGGGATTTTATGTTTGGTTCAAGATTTAATATACATACAAGTCAATTTCTACAAATGGCACCCTTTTGGTTTAAAATATTACATGAACACTAATCGTATTCTAGATTTCATATTTGTTGTACCATATTTCAAATCAAATTTAAGCTAAACATTCTACTATAATCGTAAAAGTACTTATTGATAGTCAGTGTAATCTTTTTTATTCAAATTTTCACAATAATGTTACGTAGCTGATAAATATCGTTTCGATAGTCATTTTATTATATTGTAAATATTTACATTTTACTGGGGTTTTTTATGTCACATGCACACAAAGTATTACATTTGTTCAAACATGTAACACATTTATGTCTGTAATGCTAGGTTCCGTGTTTATTGAATGACCCATATTTGTTTCATTGTTTTTCAGGCTCGGAGTGTCATGAATGTGGAAAACATTCCTGCTTGCAGCATTTTTCTAAAAAAAATGAGGATATTTTGAGTAGGTCAATAAATATCATTGTTATTTTTATTATCTAATTGTAAATATTTTTACAAGTAGCGTCCAACTGAACGTATAAGTTGCCTATTTGACAGATATCGATGCGTTTATTTCGTATTATACGAGTGATATAATAAACACACAAGTTACTCACAAATATGTTTCTTACGGTTATATTAATTCGAATGCGAATACCGTCCTAACTGGAGGAGCTCCTCCAACTTGAAAATTATTGTACCGAAAATATGAAACATAATTAACTTTAAAAATATTATAAATAAGCTAATTGAATCCTCTTTTTTGTAAGAAGATTCGTTTTGTTTTTATTAATTTAAAGCATGTTTGGGAGCTCCTCAAGCTAGGATAGTTTTTGCATTCCACCCTAACTCTCAAAAAAGCTTTTTCGAGCTGATCTTCTCGAAGTTAAACCTGTTACATGTAGAAAAGTTATATTTTGAGAAATTTTAATTTAGTTTCTATTGTAATCTTTGTAAAATTCAATCATCTATACACGTCTATGCCCGAAAGTTTGGTAAAGTTTTATTATAGAAACGTATATTTTAAACAACTAAGTAGCAGGATTATTTTATTTCAAAAGACACTAAAAGCAAACATTTTAAAGTCTAGTTGTTATAGATACAGACAACTAATGCAGTCCTCGGCATATCACAATAGATACAGAAATGTTTTTCATCAATTATGATCAATGCTAATGTGATACACAAATATTGACTAGTTAATTGGCAGTCACTAGATTATTGTATAAGTCGTTAAAACTAAATTGTGCTATTTATTTTCTCACCTAGTGTAAATGATCATTCTAAGAATTCTTAAAATCACATATCATAAGTATGTAGGCACATATGATTTAATCCTTATATCTATTTCCATAAATATAGCAAATTGGCATATTTACTACTTAGAATCAATAATATATTATGTCACATCATTTGTGAGTCATGTCACATATTACATGAAATACATGTCATTGTTTTATTTTAGAAAGTGTTTTTAAAAAGGTGGAAAGGGAAACTCGTCATTTTAAATGCAAATATTGCAAAAAAGAGAAAGGTGATGGCAGAAAACAAAACTATCAGCCATTTAAGACGGAAACCGGACTCATTAGACACATTGTGGATGTGCACTGTTCTTTGTTAAAGGATGAAAGCATTAGTAAGTTATATTAATTATCAATTATTTTGTAGTCTGTGTTTTACATTTACATTTGTCATGTCCTATTTTCTGAAATGTTTTATTACCTTTTCTGTGTGTTGTATTTTATGTTTATTGCCTGGATGATTCCGCTTATTGTTGTAAATATTATTTTCTACATTAATTAATTATACTTTCAACATGTCAATTTTTGAACACTTAAGCAAACTATAAAAAGTTAAATATATTGCATTATTTAAAGTTCATATTAATAAATAAGCTCTAAATCTTATTAGTTTCATAACAAAAAATGGCAAACTTAATTTTTCTTATCATCTGCTGCACAGTTTAGAATTTGACTAGGTACATAGTTATATATTTATTTTTACATCGATTTAATAACGTTCGTTAATACTGTAGTAAACATTTCAAGCTATTTTAATTATGAATCCTATTTTAAATCATTCTTAAGCTGCTTTTATTTATTTTTTATTACATTTACTAAACAAAGTCCATACACTAATAAAAATTATCGAATTTGCAGTTTTCACAATTAAAGCAATACACTATTGAGTGCCTTCACTGTTATAAGAATTATATCAAAACATGCTAAACCAACTAAAAAATAAATTCTATATTTAAAATGATTTAAATGTTTACTGCCAAATATACAATTATGTCATTAAAATCGATGATAAAATAAATATACGCTATGTAGTTAAAACTCTATATAACATAGAAAAACAAATCTTACTTAAGAGGGTTGTTCCTCTATGCTCTATTCTATCCAGCATCAGACATCAATTAAGCGTTTAATTAATTAATTAAAAGCAATTCTTTCTATATCAAGTAGTGTGGGTGTAAAATGTGAAACAATTTTGTTTATGAAAACAATCATTTACTTAAGAGTAAATAATAAATTGAAACAGAGCTTTTATTATGCACTATAATTACAGCAACATTCATAAAGCAATAATTATTGTAAACAAGGTGATTTAGACAAGCATATTTAGCGTTATACATATCTACTTTCAAACAGAGTGCCCCTTATGTTCCAAACGAAAACAGCGTTGTATATGGCGTGGAAGAAACGCGAGATGGGAACAAACTGGTGAACTACTTCGTTTTAAACATCATCTGGATTATCGGCAACATGAAATAATGGCACATGGATGTAAGTGGTCTCAGATTCAGTTAAATCTATCCCAAACCTATTATATTATTCTAAACCGTGTAGGTGGTTAAAGTGACTTAATTATATCACTTGTTGCATAGAGTAAATTTTTCAACTTTTATCGATTCTGTATGCAGTGTAATACTACTATTAAGTAAAATAAAGTTAAGAAGAAAAAACACTTAAGTAATTACCCGAACGCTTTTGCAAAATAGTTGGGTGGTTAAACTGTTTATGTAGTTACGGGTGAAACAGCTTACATGTAATAAATTAACAGACAACAAAATTGCTTGAATATATATATATATATATATATAATATACCTACAACATTGAGCATGAAGATACTCCAAGGAGCTCACCAAGGACAATCAAAGTTGAGGTCATTGCAACTTCACACAAGATATAGAATGGAAGATATCTCTAAGAAATGTGATGCTTGTAGCCGCCAACCAGCTCCACTCACCACATCACTCGGCCTTGAAGGCACTGCTACCTGCCTCCAATGTCTTGTAGCCATCGGCAACCTTCTTCTTATTATTATTATTCTCGGTCGGGGGGGGCGCGTCAGCACCCCGATCTTTCTGAGAAAGGAAAGGGAGCGGGACCCGTCCGAGAGAGTCCTGAGGGAGGGTGTGTTGCCTAGGAGGCGGCAACGGGGGCCAGCATGAGCCGGACAAAAGAGAAGAAGATGGGGTATGTCTTCTGAAGGAAAGAGACAGAATGGGCAAAAGGGGGAGTCCGCTTTCGCTATGCAGTGTCTGTAAGAAGCGAGGAGGGAAAAGTGGCCAGTACGAAGCTGCACGAAAGTGGCGCTCGGAGGAGGGTTTGGAGGAACCCCTGTACAGGCCCTGTGGGTGGCACTGTGTGGGTCGGCGGTGTAGGCGACGTTGTCGGAGGATTTGATGAAGCGAGTGATGGCCGATCGGACGGACGAGAGGTCGGCAACCTCGACCACCTCGCTCATTCCCGTCGTCCGACTCCAGCGTCACGCTTTCTCTCCCCCTCCTCTACTCCAACCCCTCTTTTGCCCTCTCCATTCTTCTACCTTGAGCAGAACCGTGGGCGACCCGATTTGGGCGACAACGGTATCTCAACAACAACTTCAAGTTGTGGCAGATAAGGATGAACAGCCATGGTCAACTGTGCAGATTGACATTACTAGACCTAGTGAGGGGGCATTGATGAAAAAATACTACTTACCAGTATTGATTTTTTTTTCACGATACCCATTTACAATAGAAATTCCTAAAACTGATAGTAAAACAGTCATGGTTGCTTTAAGAAACTGTTTGCCATTTTTGATATGCCACTGCAGATTATTTCTGATGATGGTACATGCTTTAAGTCTGAAGAATTTACCTCCTTTTTATTAAGATGTGGAATCATTCATTCACAACGCTGCAGCGGTATATTACCCCCAGTCAAATGGGACGTTAAAACGGTTGTATCCAGAATAAGAAGAATGAAGGACACACATCCAGAAGTCAATTTTAAAACTCGTCTCCAGAGAGTTTGGACATAATATAGGAACGTCATGAATCCACAGGAGTCACACCATTTAGGTTATTCTTTCGAGATATATAAGAATCACTATCAAATATAAAATGGAAGAAGTCCTCTAAGATGCACCCTTTCTCAAAAGATAAACAATGAAAAGAGAAGATATCATAAATACAACAAAGGCCGATTGATAAGGATAAGATATGGTAGTAAAAGAATTGCATAAATCCTGCAACAATTATAGACCAGATAGATAAGTCCAAAGATATAGGTACAAGATATGAAAACTCAAAGGGCAACAGAAAATCTCTACATTTAATCAATTAAACATAAAGCCCAGGTACCAAGAAGAAATGATTACTCAAAACCTTTAGATGCTAATGAATCAGTGCAGCAGAACATTAATGATGTTGCACCAGGAGGAAATGATTACTCAAACACCCTCAGATGCTAATGAATCAGTGCAGCAGACCATTAATGATGTTGCACCAGGAAGAAATGATTACTCAAACACCCTTAGATGCTAATGAATCAGTGCAGCAGACCATTAATGATGTTGCACCAGGAATAAATGATTACTCAAACACCCTTAGATGCTAATGAATCCATGCAGCAGACCATTAATGATGTTGCACCAGGAAGAAATGATTACTCAAATACCCTTAGATGCTAATGAATCAGTGCAGCAGACCATTAATGATGTTGCACCAGGAAGAAATGATTACTCAAAACCTTTAGATGCTAATGAATCAATGCAGCAGACCATTAATGATGTTGCACCAGGAGGAAATGATTACTCAAACACCCTTAGATGCTAATGAATCAGTGCAGCAGACCATTAATGATGTGGCACCAGGAAGAGCAACATCCAATACTCAACCAATAACCAGTCAGAAAGCAAGCAGCAAGAATAAGATAAAGACCAACTAATCTACAATACTATTAGTGCACTTGAAATTATACTTTGAGGAATTTTGTTGAAAGTTAACTCTTTTATTGAAGTTGAAATTATTGCTTTTCGTAATTTGTTTTATACTAATACTGTAATTAACTGAATTCAGGGGAAAAAAGATGTCGTTTTACTTACATAATTAATTACTGTTGTTATGTTACTATTATACATTTCTTTTAATCATCGTAATTTACATATAAGGGACGTTTAACACATAAAACGAATTACATAAACAGTAACGTTTATACTTATTTCCTGACTACTTGTATTACTTAACACGGCTAGAACGCAAAAATGAATTAACATAAAGATGCTTTACTCAATTTAATGTCTAATTAATATTATTTAATCAGTAATGTTCACTCACTCCCTTGTATTTATTTATTCATTATACCTACATTTATTATATTATTCGTTTGTTTAACGTAATTTCTTTAAAATGTTATACTTTTTTAGTATAAGTATCTTAGTATTGTTGTTTTAACCTTTTTGATCTTACAAGTAGTCTTTTTGTTTTATTGTCCAACAGAGAACAGTTTGTTGATCGCTATTGATAACCACATCCTGTTAGTTTTTTAATTGCTTAAGCAAATTATCAAATTATAAATTACTACTTTATTGATGATGTTTATTTCAGTTTACGACTGTTTCTATTGTGAAGCAGAATTAGTGGGAAAATATCACACCTTGGATCATATGTTGAATAATCACGATGGTAAGATCAATATCCAGATAAATTGTCGTCATCATTTTGTATTTTTAACGTTAACAATGTTGCCTATAATGCATACAATTTATTAGAAACGATTACATTTAAAAAATGTATATCAATGTATTGATTTAATTTATTTAAATCTATGTATATTGTGAACGATTCAAATTTGTAAGAATATTATTAATAATTATTTAAGAAGAATTTTACCTCAATCAAATTAATATTTACTGTTAAAAATTACAGCAATTATATTAGCCATTGGATATATACAAACAAATTTTCTATAAACCGTGATTTATCAAGCAATCAACAAAATATATTTGTATTTAATAATAATTGATACCTACAATCATATATAACGATAATTTCCTGGCTTATAAAACAAAAGTTAGACAACATTTTCTGGTTAACTTAATTGTATTTAATTGACCTCATTTTCGCAGTTGTACCTACACATAATTAATAGTATATTAATGGAGTAAATCTAAAATATGAACAAGGAAATAATGAGAAATACATCTGACGAGCCTACGAATCATGGCAGACACCACGAGATCAGGACAATAGGCGTTAATAATCAGGTACTCCTGGTCTGTCCTACTCCGATTGCGATAGTCGGGCTCTGGTGACACCGGTTTTTTTTTCCTGCTAGTCAAGGTTTCTGTGTTGGTCCTGATAATGACCCTGCAGTAGCCTTAGCAGGACAAACCCGTGTTACCTTCCACGTCTCCAGCCTCGAGTAAAAAGTGATCGTGGGTTGGATTCACACCTCCGAGTGGGTAAAACGTCGATCTTCGGTGGTCCAACCTTTATCCGGACCGCTGGCCGGGAAAAAAAGCTCTCGTGAACTCTTGTAAAATCGAAAGCAATGAAAAGCCATTTTCATTATATCTCTCTTTATTATTCCACCCGTTTGTACAATTCACGCAAGTTTGCCTTCAACGCATTTGCTCTTTCTAAAATCTGTTCATCCTGGTTGAGTTTTACTGTTTTCCTCAATCGAGTAGTACAAGTCAATTCAGATCACTCGTTCTCCTAGTTTTACCAGGTAACTAGTGAGTGCAAGTGAAGAGGTCTGTAAATCTTGACTAGTTCCAAGATAGTTAATGATTCCCAAGACAATTTCCATACCGTTTTGACCGAGATGTTCAAGGTGCTTTGGAAATCTTACAAGATCCCAGTGGTAAAAGATCATTTTATCCTCGACACTGCCAGGGGTATTCTACGGATATTTGATTTTTACACGGTTCCCCTTATTATTTTTATCTAGTGTGCTTGCCTGAGCATAAACCTTATAATATCTGTCTGCCTTTGCTTTATTTCGATTTTTAGTGCCCTGTCCTCTTGCTTAGCTTCTGCTTACCCTCTCAGAACTTCAAATACTTTTCATGATGAGATATCCTTGTTCAGAAAGTTTACTAATTTTACTAATTTTTCCAGTGTTTGGCGGCGATGGTCCCTTTGTTGACATCCACCTCTATTTTCATGGATATTCCACTTTTCATATTTGCATGCAGTTTGAGCTATGGAATATCTAATGTTTTTCTATTTTCTAGCTCTCTGATGTAGTTTTTTCTGCAGATTCTAGGGATGGCATTTCTTGCTTCCGTATTGATAAGATTCAAAAAAATTGTTCGTTTCTTTTGCTCCAATTTGTTAACATCTCTAAAAGCACATAATTGTTTACACTCATTATAGTAAAACAAATTCCAATCGTTTTATTCATGAGGACAAAGTTACCATTTTTTATCATTTCCTAAATATTCATTTGTGTTTTGATCACCATAAGTAGCCATTGATCAGGAATTGTAGAATTATAATCTTCATAATTATTTTCGTTTATGAGGAGCCAAATATACGTGGGTTTCCACACAATTGTTAGGTTCTCAGATCCACACAGTCCACACGTCTCATTGGTGCATTGATTGACATCTTTATTTATTATATTTTATTTGAACATTTTTATCAAAATGACCTTTTTTGCCAACCTACAAACTCTTGGCTTTTATAATACTAAATACCTATTACACAATTCTACTATTTCCTCAATAATTATTGATTCTTCCATGGACAAAGAATTAATAAATTTGAGGAAATATTTATGTGAAATACTTTAATGAAATAAAAAGAAAAAGAAATTTATATTTATTATAAAAATGATAATGTATATTTTATGTCTATTGTGTATTGTGTATTTAAAAATGCACCAAAACAAATAGTACGTACGGATATGAAATTTGAGTGTTTATGCTGCAGATTATAAAATCGTAATATTTACATCATTATTTTTTGCAGTCGAAGTAGACGACCTTTGCGATAAACTCGAAACAATGCCACTGGATGACTGATTATTTCAATTTGACGACATAGTTTGAGTTATTATGCAATACAACTTAAATAAATCTTCAAAGAACATATTATTTTGTGTGATTTTTGTTGTTAACGCTTATTTTGTTTTATTTAACACTTATTTATTTTTTAGTGATTTGTTTTTTTTACTAGACAAGCTGATTATGTAATGGAAATAATTAATTTTGTTATGTGCTATATATCCGATTATTTTTGTCATATGCCACAAATTATTGTAAAAGATAGATTGTTGGGAAATAACAGTTTATTGGATACAAATTTCAAAGCAAACACGACATGTGTTCCGCTGATGTCTTTTTCTGGTGATTAAAAATACTATCGTTAATACACAATGTTGTTGGATACGGAAAATGTCAAGAAATACTTTGGGTCCTGGAAAAAATATCTTCATGATTCAATAGTTGTATTTAGATATATATATATATATAGAACATTCTATATAGCGACATTTTTGCTGAAACTATATTAACCATTCTTGCAAATTTATAATAATAATACAATACAATAACTCAATAAGAAATATTTTATGTTATTTAATTATTTATTGTGATGGGTGATTCTCTTATGATGTTTTATTGTAGAAATACACTTATTTTATACAGTACTATTAAAATATTATTATTAA
This sequence comes from Invenusta paracnida, assembly GCA_036023295.1. Classification (NCBI taxonomy): domain Eukaryota; kingdom Metazoa; phylum Platyhelminthes; order Proseriata; family Coelogynoporidae; genus Invenusta; species Invenusta paracnida. The sequence goes on along the minus strand of JAYRBW010140357.1, from coordinate 2,991 downwards.
TCGAACGATCAAATTATAGGCCACATCGATAAAAACAGTATTTTTCCATCGATAGCTTGCCATTATATTTTAGTCTGATATCTATAGATTAAATTCAAATATAGCTGTAGACATTTATTTAAATATTTATAGACATATTGAAAACACGAGGAGTTGTTTTCAGAACCAAAACCATGAACAACGTATACTTCCACGTAACATGCGGCTACAACAAGATAATGCCCGCCCTCATGTGGCTCAAGCAACACTTCAACATTTTGAAGAAGAAAACATCCGCTTGCTACACCAACCACCATATTCGCCTGACGTGAATCTATCTGACAGGTTTATATTTCCGCGATTGGAAGCACTCCGTGGTGATTTTGAATCACCTGCAGAATCTTAGGATGAACATTTACCACATTTTACGCAAAATCGCATGGGCAAAGCACTCAACGAAATGATGGAACACATGAAAAATGTAGTACAAATGGTGGCCGCCACTTATAACTGATTAAGAACTTATTTTTACTTGTTATAATGTTTATATTTTATTTATTACTTTTTGTGATAAACAAAATGTAATGCGTTTAGTTACAAATAACTGTTTTTTTCGATGTGGCCTATATTATTTTAAATGTTTATATCTGTTGAATTATTACAAAATTTTAATCAAGACTCCTGATAAAATCAATTTCTTTTGATGAAACCATTTGAAGTGTGCTTCATTTAAATAAATATGTATCAAGGTATTCCCTTTTTGCGGTTATTTAAAACATTTTATGTTCATCAACGTTCTTCAATATTCCGAATTGAGTTTTTTCACTTTTTTATTAATTAATAAGTATTTAATATGCAAATATTATTTTCGTAATATTAATAAAATGATACTACTTTCGAATCCAAATTAATATTGTATAAAATATAATTACGTAAGCTACATATATTAAATAACTTACAGTAAAAACTACCACTGCTTTTCGTCAAGTTTTATCTACTTCGCTGACCGTCAGACTGCTAATCAACCGCTTTCTCTTCACTCCTTTTCCCCTCCACAGATTCTCAGCAGTGGCGATGGACATTCTGCGCGCCAAGGAGGATCGGGATATCCACCCGTATGGACGTGGCGGTCGCTACGAGGGAGTCCTCTACGTTCAAAGGAAAGTGACAGTTCAACTAGATCACACCAAGTTCCTTGCTTGGATCATTTTCATTGGATTCCTGCTCCTCGCCTCCATAGCTATTATTGTGCTTGCAGGTACTTCACGAATCATTTTGGTTATTGATTTGGATACTGTCACAAACTTTTTTAAAGAATTATATGTATAGAGGCGACATATCTTATAATGACACTTGCACTATACGGTTACTAATCTAAAAAATATAGAATTGAGGTATATTTATGGACATTGTCTGTAGTCTTCCAATAGAAATAACCAATTGTAGTTTTATTGTTTTTATATAATTTCTAGTTATTGGAATAAAGTAGGTTTGTAAATGTAAAAGCCATATAGCTACGAATTGCATAAGCCGCAATTATAATTTTAACACAGGATTTTCATAATAATTGAATATTTATAGCTTTTCAAAATCCTCTGAAATATGTGCATATTTTCTTTCACGTACCTGTTTTGCTATGTAAAAACTTTTAAAATTACTTATATAATATAATCTTACATATTATAGTATATCGTGTAGATTTGTATATATGTACCTACGAGTATAATGTTTTAACCATAGAAATTAATCTACTATTAACACAGTATAGTATAGTAAAGTATAGTAAATGTTAGTATAATAAAACAAATATCTATGGTTTTAACGAATTTTCTATTAATACTTTCGATGCAATATACTTTGACATAAAGTAATGATTTATGAGTTGTTTTTGTCTGCTGGATAAATGTTTTCACAATAAAGGCTCTCATGATGTAAAGCGATGAAATATAACATATAGATAGGTTCATTTTAATTTTACCATCAAAAGACGTGCAAAATGACTATTTCTAAAAATATATATGCTTTATCACTCTCACCACAAATACAGACGACTATAATTTTTAAAATCTCTTTTGTATCACTTTTTTCCTTCTTTTTTTACATAAGACAAAATGTAAGAAAAATATAATAAGTATTTATAGAAATATAAGTAATTAAAGCATCACCGTGGAATATCTATAAGGAAATAATGAAAATGAAAAGAAATGAAAAGTAAAGTAAAGTAAATGTATACTGCATTTGTGTATGACGTTATGACCCTTGATTGCCTATAAAAAAGCCTAAAATAAAACGCTTTTTTGTTAACTTCCGTTTTCTTTGCAAAAGATGTACATAAAAAAGAATTTGTTCTACGATACCTGAACTATGTCATTCTAGAAGTTGAGTTGTTTTCTATAGTTTTCGATAAAACGCTAAAATGTAATGACCTCTGTAAAATATAAAAATGAAGAGTCTGAAAATAAAGTTTAAAAACCAGTTTTTAAAGAATTTACAAAAATGTACTTTTAAACAAATATGGAGGGCAAAAAATTAAATAATTACATTGAAAATAGCTTATTAAAATGAAAAGATGCGGACAAAAACTAAAGATAACATTTGAGAGGATAATATTATGTATGTCATGACTCGGATAACAAATTATTGCTTCGAAGAAGTTTTCGTCTGCTTTTCGTAAACTTTTTAGAGTGTAAGAAGATAATTTGAAATAAATGATTTATGTCTTAATTAAGAGTCAAAAGAATAATATATGTACATCAAAGAGTTTATTAATAATGATGAAGTGGTAAGCAATATACAGAGACACATAACTTGAGACTTAAGGACAAATTCAATAAAGGCTAAAATATAAAATATAAATAATTATTAAAACAATATTATTTTCTTTAATCTGTAATATAACATAAGTAGTAGGGAAGGTGGACCTCTACTTCACCCTCCCTCACGACCAATCAGGATCGAGCAAATCTCCAACCAATGAAACGCCGCAAGGGTATATAAGGAACGTGCGAGCCT
>JAYRBW010140356.1:0-37215 GCA_036023295.1 Invenusta paracnida | reverse complement strand
ACTTATACAGAGTAGTCCCTAACTAATTGTTCTTATTTATAAATAGTAGCATCACAAGGTGCTAAGCATGACCATTAGGTCACAAGGAAACAGGCAACCCTGGCATGCTGAGCTGTCATTAGCTAATTGAATTGGACAATTTGCATTCTTCTGCCAACACTTCTCATGCACATCTCACCTTAGAATTTCATTCTGACTGCAAGAAGTACTTGGAATCAATAAGCAAAAAGCTGGCAGAAAGAAGCCCTCTACGTTTTCCAGTTGTTAGATTTGTAAGTTGGAATACAAAATAATAAATATATTTAGTATTTTAAACAGTTTCCTTATGAAAATTTAAACATATCTCTCTTTTGTACATATTTTAGGCTCATGCATTTAGTCCAGATTATATCTTCACTCATCGAAAAAGGGCTACATCTCTCCTGACAGACCTTGTAAAACTACTGGCTAAGGAAACGCTGCTGCCCAATATCCCTGATGTAGATGTAATTGTTCAGCAGTTTTACAACCTAATAAAATATCCATCTTTTAATGAGGCAATTCAAGCCTTCAGACAAGACAATGGAGTTCAAAGGCTGGACGATTTTTACTATAAAGCCATTGCAACTGTCGAGAAGTATAACAAATTGTGGCTGATTGTTAAAAAGATCCTTACTCTTTCACATGGCAATGCATTGGTAAGAGAAGCTATATTATTTCATGCAATATAGAAAATAACAAGCTTTCACTCAATTACAACTTAAGATATTTAGCTAGCTATCATGATTACCTATCTTTTTTAGATCGAAAGTGGATTTAGCATCTAAGGTAACCAGTTGTTTCAGAATCTGCAGGATGAAACCATGATTGCCAGGCACTGAGTTTATGATGCAGTGGCAAATACAGAGTCTATTCCAGACTTAGTTACTCCATCAATGAGGTATTAATATGTATAATATATATCTATAATATATATGTAGGTATCTATACAGTATTATTTCTTATACACAAATATCACATTGTTATAATTTTACAAAATTCTGTTATTATATTTATGCCACAATAGGTGCCAATGCACATTACAACAGATGCATTGAAGAAAAGCACACAGAAGAAGGGAAGAAACTGATAAAGGAATCTGAATCATGAAAGGAACAAGCAGCAGCATTGCAAAAAGTATGACAAGAAGAAGAAAGGGCAGCAGAACTGGTGCAATCTCTTGCTAAAAGGCGGAAACTATTGGAGAACTTGTAGTGGTTGTTCAAGTACTAGTAACAATGTTGTGTTATCCTATTATACATCCTATTTTATTCATATTTTATACCTACCTATTTTATTATTAGGTATACATAATAATCTGTAGATGCTTTTTATCATGCGTGTAAATATATTTTTGTACATAAGTGTATATTATTTTTGGTTTCTCAATCAATCAGTCAGTATCTAATCAAATTTTGTGTTGATTTATAAATTGCTCCTTGTTAATTTTTGTGTCCACCTCAAAGAATGAATTTCCTCGAATTTTTTTTGTGTGTACTCGAAATATCCTCGAATGTCCTCGACTTTTTTAAACAAACGTGGACACTCTGTATGTATGTCGAATTTTCGAATATTATAATATAATGAATTTTTCTGGTTTTAATAAATCCGAAAAATTGAATACATACGAATTTTTGGTTATTTAAATCATTCAATATATAGCATAACTAAAAATTGTGTTTTGTTTTTATATTTTACATCTCTTTCAACAATATGGAACTCCAGACTACATTTCAATGGGATACTTCACCCCGGTGGAATCGGAGCGTGTGGCTCTCCAGAGCATAACCGAGGGTTTGAGTTTGGGCTTAGGCCGGATGCGATTCGTCCTTAAAGCGGATACTGGCCGGGTGCGCCCTATTTGTGCCCTCAACCACCAGGTTCGCGTTTCTAAGAATACACTCTTGCCCAGTGTCAATCGTCGGCTGGAAGAACCGGGGGGGCTTGCCTCGTTTCTCCGAGATCTACGAAAGCAGGTAATTAGAAATTATTTATTTTTGTTTCTTGTATATCAAGTAAATGTAAAGTCTAGAATAATTGTAATATAGGTGCTACTCAAATTTTACATTAAAGTAAAGTTTACACCGAGTAAACTCTGCGAGTTAACATTCGAGTAACTTCTGAATCACTCTGGAGTTTCTCTAACTGAACAATTTATTAATGCAATGTTAAACTTGTTACTTGATATATAATAATTATAAAATTAAAATTTAGAACTTTAAAGGAAGATTACAATGTAAGTTTATAAATTATATTTTATTCAAGAATCTATTTTTGATACATAATAAAATATCTATTTGTTAAAAATATTAAATTACTCTGTTTACCGCTTTTAAACAATGTGCTCTCACTTAAAGCCAACTTAATTTAAAAAAACCAAAGCACTCATTGATGAAGGAAATTGAGCTTTGAAGATTGTTGCAATGAGCCATAACGTCTTGGATGTTGTGGGATGATTTTCTGCTTCTTACGTCATCGATGCGACAGTCGTTGAAGACGCGGCTAACTGTTTAGAGGCTGATGTGCACTATCGACATTAATCATCATAAGTAAGTTCTAATTTGTTCCGAATCTCCCGATGGAATTTTTTTTAGCCTATAATTCTGGATTTGGCTAACTAGATATTCGTGTTTGACATGCTTGTATCTCATACTCTGAAACCGTTCTGTGTCTTTCTTATTCCTATGAGCCAGTTCTACTTGGTGCAACTCGTAATAGTTAGTATTGGTGAGGTTCACAAGGTGGGTTGGTGTGTTCGACTCGTCTAGGGAATGTGCCACTCTCATGGTTCGACAGTCAACGGAATCATTTTGAGTGACACCGTAGTGCGCGGCTACATATTACAGACTTATTTCCCTATTAGGTGTTGAGTCCGATCTCGAAGAAGCGTCAACGTGTTGATTAAAATCTTCGCATCTAGAGTATTTTTGACTTTTAGTGCCCTCAGTGATGGCTGTATCATAAAGTTATTAAAAAACAAAAAATAATAATAAAGTTACCATTTAGTGGAGTGGCGCAGCCGTCATCTTCAAAGAGGTATACTGATAGTTCCCTACTGACTACTTGCAAAATTCCCTGATGGTAAACTGATCGTTTTAATAAGTCTTTTGGAATTTTCCCGGTAAATTTCCCGAGGAGCGTTAGTACCCCAATCTCCGTCAGATATGGAAGCGCGCGAGACTTGTCTGAGAGGAGTTGTGGGGTTGGCAGGACAATAACAAAGGAAGTTGGTCAACAGAAAGGGAAAGGGCAGGAGGGCGAAGCAGATTTCCCAATACTGTCTATTAAAAAGCGTTAAGCAAGGGGGAATGACCAGTGCGAAGCTGATGACATTTGAGTGTGAAAGCGTGGCGCAGAGGCCGGTCGTAGTAGACAAGCAGGCACAATGACTGGGCGCAATAGGAGTCATTTACGTATGCGAGGTGGTCGATGCGGTCAACGGCTCGAGAGATGGCAGAGCAGGTCGATCTCGGCAGTTTGAGTAAGATCTGAAACAGCATCGGCGACGTCGTTATCAGTGAGGGAAAAATAGCCGTGTACCCACTGGAGCGTGATGTGATGGTGGTGCGAATTTGCGAGGTCTAAGAGGGTTGGCCAGATGCGTTGACAACTAGGATCTGTTTTTGCCGTTTGCCTGGCCGAACCGAGAGCGAGGCGCCTGAGTTGGAATTAGGAGTCCAGAGGACTCTGACTTCAGAGAGCTTGTGGTGGTCGAGCCTTCTTGTCGAGGCTCTTGAGGGTTTTCAAAAACGACTTGAATGTGACTATACAAGTGTTTTGGCAAGTCCATGATGGCACTATATGTAAAGAAAAATTGGTTTGCGTTTAGAGATTTTGATTGCGCTAGGATCTAACATATTTTTGAGTCTATTAATAACTCAATTATTTATATTTAATTATACAACTTTAAACGGAAATTTTTTTCTTTTTACAAATATAACAGTATTAAAACTGTTATTAAAGTCCATTTATGTATTATTCTTGTAATGTACTGTGTACTTGCAGAAAAATCCTAACATACATTAAGATAATATTACTCTATAATAGGATTGTCTAATGGCCTCTATAGTGTCACCTGAAATAACTGTTACCGACACCTTGAAGTTTTAATCACTCGACGAGAACAATATTAACAGCCAGGCGAGACAAAGAAATTAACTAGAGTTAAAACTCAGCGATAATTGATCAATTTGAAGTTAATATATAGAAGAATACACTGCTCTACTTAATATCTAGAATAATCACTAGATTGTGATCATATTTAGCAAATAAACTTGAATGTTCATTTATTATGCTAAGTACTTACTAAAAGAAACATAGTATTATTATACATTATTATAGTATTTCTTGTAATTAGTTATTATATAACTAAATAATAACTCATTTAGTGTACATATATACATTTCAGCTTCCAATCATGTTCGGAACATCGTTAGTCTCAATCAATAGCGCCATGACTGAATTAGGAAAGTTTCGAAAGGAAATGAATTCTATTGGCCAAACACAGTGAGTCCTAGTAGTTTTTACAAGTCTGAAATGTTTAATAAAATAAAATATTAAATTACTTTTAAATAATTTTGTAATTTGAAACGTGTTATATTATTTAGTAAATATATTTTATAGGACGTCTAAAATATAACATTATAAAATGAAAATACGGGTCGAGACTAATACGATGACTACGTGAACAAGACATGATGTCTCATTGATGAGATTGGTACATACATATTATTATGTATTTGTATAAAGTCTATATTTACTAATTATTTTAATATAATACAATATTTTTAAAGAAAGTTTTATTGTTTTATAATTTTTTTAAAGATTTACTTGTTTTACTAGAGCCTGTAAAACTGTAACGCTAGATCTCTTTTACATAGATTTTACATAAATGTTCTTTAACTATAACGCACACAACTTTCTTTGTATACATTGTTTACGTGCAATATTACAGATGTATTTCTACGTATTAACTTACCTTTTATTTTAGATTCTATATTGTTAAATTAGATATTCAAGAGTTCTACAACAATATTGATCACAAAATTCTCACGGATATATTTGAATACAGTTTGAAGAAGGTACTTCATTATATCATTCGTTAAATTTTCTTATTTTTTTATTGAGACATATTCTAAATAATAACAGTAATTTAAATAATGTTGTATTTCATTATAAGGTATTATTTTTTTCATATGATTTCTCTCTTTGTCATTATTTCTGGTATCTTCCTTATTTTCAGGCGGAAACATTTATGTTTCTAAAACCAGATAAGGATCTTTTGACCGCAAACTTCAAATCATTTGTCTTCAACAGTGTGATTTGTGTGAGCAAAAATGTTATATTCATTTTTTAAATGCATCTGTGTAATAATAATAATAGGATGGATAAGCACAAATAGGGAATATAAAGTTATGCCTAGTCAATGTTGATAATTTATTAAGTTTTAAGCGTTATATAATGATATATTTATTAAAGTTTTAAAATATATTATATTCAATATAAAGATATATGTGCATTTATTTCCATTTTTAAATATTAATACAATTTATTAATTCATTTTTATATACATTTCTTAACATAAAATATATTAATATCTTGTTAATTGTTAATTGTATTATAGCTCACTTTTAATGAAACAATCATATTACCAGTAGGGCGTATGCTCAATATGTAGATCTGTCTAAATTAACTTAATTTAAATATAAATCGATAATTGTTTTTCTAATTTCATTTTAAGCATAACGCAGTAAAACAAAAAGTTATATGGTTATTAATTCAAAAAAGAACTACACATGATGTATATGATGGGTGTAAAATAACCATTTTCCTTTCTCCGCATAAAAAGTCCATTTTATAAAATTAATGATTTTAATATAACTACTTGCACTATCATTCGATTGCCGCTATTAATAACAATAAAATATTCCGCCCTTTACAATTATATTAATCTAAAGTATAATATAAACCTGTTGTCAAGGTAAACAACGGTTACTACCGCCAGGTGCGTGGCATTCCACAGGGAGCAAGCATTTCTGCTAGTCTGGGCAGTCTCTATCTGGCCGACTGTAACCGTCGAAATCTTCGATTGACGGAGAAAGAACGTGTTTGGCACTTTTCTGATGACTACATCTACATTGGACCGTCGCGGGAGCTAGCTGATCACTTCCTAACAACCATTACTCAGAGTGAGCCGTTGATATTGCATATTGCCTATCTAGATTGGCAAACAAAATTGGTAAATGTCCGAAACGGGGCAAAATTAAAAATACAAGTAAAAACAATTTTACTACATGTAGGTAAATAAATTCACTATTACTTGGATAAAACTAAATCTGTTATCATTATAGTACGGGAGCTACTTCTGAAAATTATCAAAATTGAGCATAAACGGTTTTTTTGCTCAATGAATGAATTGCTGCTAACGTATGATTTAAAAATATGTAATTTTTGTATTGAACAACATGTCACAAAATAAGATATTAACATTTTACTATTGTAAAAATGTTCGTGATTTTCGTGAAAATTCATATTTTTGATAAAATTATAAATTAATTTTTATTTCTAATTAACATATTGTACATCATTTGAATTCTCAATGTATTTTATACATTTTTAATTAAAAATAAAACAAATAAACCATAATATATAGTTGTGAAATACATTTTAATGCATTTATCAAACTTTTTTATAGATTTATAGTCAAAATTATTGTATTGTTCTTAATTTAAATGCATGTGAAAACTATATAATAGCGGTTTGTGTCAGAAACGTGTTTATAAATGTATAAAATACATCGAGAATTCAAATGATATAAAATATGTCAATTAAACATAAAAATAAATTTGCAATTTTATCAAAAAATATGAATTTTTACGAAAATAAGGGCAATTTCATACAATTTCTATGAAATTGCCCGTAGTATTATGGCATAATGAGATAGTTATTAAAAAAAAGAATTTTACTATCAGATTTTGATATGCACGGGGAGGGTAGTAGAATTTTATTTTAAATATACATATGGCTATATGCAGACTGGACGAAAACAAAAAAATTGAATTAATTTTATATTTTTAAGAACAGAACGCTTAAGCTGCATTTATCATCATCCACCATCTTATTTTTTTATTCTAACACGATTTACATGTAATAGAGTAATCTGTCAATTTAGATTAATTAATCCAAATATATATTAATTGGGTTATAATATCACCTCTAGTTTATATTTTAAAATATCCTGGATCATAAAATTACTCATCTTAAAAGGCTTTAGTGAATTATTTAGTGAAAATAAAATAATAATTTGTTTAGCTTATAACAGACAAATATAACATCTACATAAATTGTCGTACTTTAATAAAAATTGCATTTATTAGTGATATTAACACATGTAACAGTGTGTTTAGTAATATCGTAGAGATCGGATAAATAACTATGAGTACAATTAAACAAAAATACAATTAAATGTATCGATTAATATTAATATTCCAACTTTTGCAAATTTGAGTAGTTTGAAATTTATCTGTTGTGTGTCTGCTGTTCTCTATAAACTCTTAGAAATTATTTTTTTACTTGAAAATTTAAAAATAGATAGGAACTTTAATTTATCAGAAATCGTATACGTATATTTCAACTTTATTTTTTTCTAAAAATTAAGGATTTCCGAACAAAGATGGAATTTTGTGAAATAGATGATGCTTGGATTATTTTTCCTGTGGTGAATTACTCATATTTGCCATAAACATATTCCATGATTCTAAATTAATACTTATCCTTTGTGTACGTATCTCCATGTTCTATGAAAGATGTATTTATTTTAAACTATTTTTCAAGGTTTAAAGGAATACTGTCTAACCATCAACTTAAGTAAAGCAAAAGACAATTTCAATGGGGGTAAGTTGACAGCTTCATTTACTAAAGTTTAGGTTACAATTTTCATAATAAATATATTTAAAGGAGTAATGTAATATATTTTTCTCGTATGTTTTAATATTATAATGTCAATATTATATATATATATTATAGAAAATAACATTTAGCATTATATTTATTTGTGTTATCATCTTTTCAATCTAGTTAGAAATTTACAGTACTTCAAATTTTAATGTTAAATGCACAGTTAAACACAAACTATCAATAAGATTAACAAATAAACTTTACAATGTAATGAATATTTAAAATGCGTATAGACATTATTTGCAACAAATAATACATATAGAATATAAATGAAATATAAAATTAGTAACAGAAATATTTCTAAAATGTTATTTATTTCTCTTATGTCAAACTCAGTTTTTGTATTTACTGTTGTTATCAAATATAATCAAACATACAGAAAAGTGTATAGGCATGAATTAATGTATCTAAATTTATACATATATATAGTACTAAAGCAGAAAAACCAGAAAGTATTTTGTCCAACTATTTTTCTGACTACTTCAACAATTACTAAATATTTTTTGCATATGTTTGCTGTATTTTTATTTAATTTATTTCCATTCATTTATAATTAAACATCTTTTATTACGGAATCATTATGAATTATGTTTATCAAATTATTTAACATTGTATATTGTACTACCTATTTGTTTATATTCTACACTAGATGTTTTGATGATATTGAAGAATATTGTTCATTGAAGGGCTAAAGAGATGTGGTTTATAATTGAATAAAATATAACGTACTATGTTATACTTTTACCGTTTGTGACTTTTGTATACTTTTACCTTTTACATCAGTGATCTCTTAGCAAGAGTTATTGTACAATATTAAATTTAAACTCATCTCATAGACACTCGCGTATCTGCATGTATGCCCTTTTTCTACTGATTTGTATCGCTATAGTTTCCTTTGTGATTGGTGTTTTCTTTTATATTAATAATAAAAGGTTTTTTAACAGAAACTGGTACTGAGTTCAAGATTCTTTAAATATGCAAATATAAGAACATATTTCATACAGTAGGTATATTATATTTGAATTTAATATTGTGGAAAATATATACATTTTGTGTTTCTAAACGTTTATGTCAATTGACCAACAGTTTTAAGATAGAGAAAAGTCACATCTAATAATTTAATACATTAGATAGACATAGAAAACATCAAGGTAAACTATGCGTTTAGTATACATTTTAATTAATTTGATGTTGTATAGTATAAAATGGTTATTGACATATTAATAATAATCTTCGCTAAAACCTCATTTAAGTTAAATAGTAAAGCATTTATGTACATATATTGAATAGAAAGATATTCAATTGAGTACATGGTTATTGAATTCTTCATTATAGCATATGCTTCATTTATAATGTTTTCCCTAAATGTGCTGTTAAAATATTTATCTTACAAATATCCCGTTTTCGTTTTTAGAAAACGTGCCATGGTTGGGATTAGAACTGACTCAATCTCTAGAAATTGCGATTCAAAATCCGGACAATGCCATCGGTAACAGTATATATTATATTAATGGTACAAGCTATTACACATAAAAATTATATATATATATGTACTATAAAATGTTAAATATCTCTGTACTAATAAACATTCAAAACTTTATTAAAATAGCTCTCCTTGTATAATTGAATGAAGTAATGTTCTGTACTTATTTATTATACTTTATCCTATTATTACCTGTTAAGTAATATATTAAGGTGTGCGAAATTAGAAATAATAAATTACAGTCTACTACATAATAATATGTAATCTAAGCTAAATTCGGTAGTGTATAATCAGTTATGTTGAATTAATGAATAGGTATGTATATTTACATACATATCCCATAAGAAAAACATGTTATTGTTCTGCTTTATTGGACAAATTATATTCTGTAACTTTTTTTGAGAAGTTATCTCCGTAATCTAAAATTACATAATTATTTTCATACTATATTCACCCGTTTAATTTCCACAGTATAAACTTAAGTAACATTTGGAAGCCTAGATATATATATTTTATTATTCAATTTTATATAATATAGTTTTATAATGCTTACTATTAAATTGAATAAAACTAAAATATAAAAAAATTCTAGACTTACGTTCTTGCTTTAATTGTTTCATGCCTTTTGTTTTTAGACATGAAAATTATATGGGTACCAAAGGAAAGGAATAATATTGTTACAATACTAAAATCAATACGTGATGAGACAGTGTAAATATATAAAGACACCATAAAACGGTACATAAAGCTGGCAGACGAAAATTTCATTGGATAAATATAATAGAAGCAGTTTATAATGATGTTACACGTTATCGCATATATTGAAATGTTGTAAGCTTTCGGGGGATTTATTATTTGAAATAAATCATTTATATTTATATTTGTTATAGATATATTTCATATAATTCATATATCCTTTTAAAATTATTTTCCTGTCTTTATTTAATTCTCATTTAAATACCAATATCTACATAATATAAGAAATACATTTCAAAACACACCAATTTTGTTTTTATATACTAATTGTAAATATTAATTTGTTCCAAATCTATAATTATTTATGTGAGTTATTTGTGTATACTAATGATAATAAGATATATTAAAATATCAAAACAGTTACGCGTATTTGTATAGTTTGTTGAAGAGGGAAGGTCAGTATATGGAACTCACATTCTTTCACCGTGATAGCTCTTCTATGAAGCTTTCGAATCAGTTTAGTCCATTTATTTTTTTTATGCTTCTCCCTATACCTTTACGAAAGAGTATAAGACATAACTACCACATAGTTACTTGGCTATAACAACACTATGATGATCCGTTAACACACTGTGCTAAACCATTGGTACAAATTTTATTAGTTGGTTTTCATAGTTTTGCTACTCCTTGGAAGTTGATTTTTTATTTTTGTAATATAAATATATTTATCTTTTTTACACAACTTTGGCTAATGTTTCAAAATTTTGTCTTTAACCTTGTCAAAACCAAAATCGCTCCTTTGATTTTAATTTATTGAGTTGGCTAATCTCCGCGTTTTGATATCTAGGAAATAGGAATTTTATTTCTGTATACCTAATTATTTTTAAAATAGTTATGTATAGTACAATTATATTAGTATGACTTAAATATGTAGATTGTACTATAAAAATGCATTTCTTTAGCTTTGACCATAGGAATAAACATTAATAAAACATTATCGATTATTTTCATCGATCTACCTTACTCTCCACGAATCCAGAGCCGCAGCGATACTCCCAACGGCCAATGTCAGCAGACCAGCTTCTCATGCGTCTGTCCCAGTGCCTCCACTTCCAAGGGCGAGCATTCCGACTGGACCTGGGCGGAGTGTGCTCCAAATTGTCTGCTACTCGGTTGGGACGTCTACTGGGAAGTAGAGTACGCACCGGTCTCAAAAACTGCTTTCAACAGAACATATTGTGTGGACCACTGGCTAGGCGACTGGCTGGTGAGAATATTACTAGATATATGAATAGTTCTGTAAATAGAACTATTTATGAAAATTGTTTAGTTTCTACATTAATAAGAATATAATATATCCGAAGAATACAGTAATTAGAAGCGACTATGTAGACGTTACATAATATTATATAATGCCCTAAGTAACGTAAATTGTATAACAAATCGGCATTGGTACCTTTAAGCTATGTGGAGGAAGAATATAATGTAGACAGAATTACAAGACAAAAATTCTATTTGACAAGCACATTTATCGGAGACAAACAGCAGGCAATTCTTTCATATTTTCTGAAATTGAATAAAAAATAACTTTCTATTTTTCGTATTTTACTTAAACTGACAATCCTCCCAAGAAACCTAAAATATATTTTTAAAAAAACGTCATTTGTAGTCATATTTACTGTCGTATTTAATTGAGTATAGTGCTTTTTCTCAAATTAGAAAACTAAAGGACTATGCCCAGAGTTATTTCATTCATGTTTTATAGTTATATGCACATATAATTATACATATATATTTTATACTCACATGTTAAAATATGCAATCTGAAGAATTGATATGCCTACCTAGATACTTGTTATGATAAGTCATATATTATTTTGTAGTTTGTCAGTGAGAGTATCTTACTATATTAATAGATTTGGTATACATTTTTCTAAAAGAAAACATAGAATTTGGTCAAAACCCATCTTTTTTCATATGAATTTAGTCTATTTTATCATTATGTATCTCTAAATCTACCTCTAAAAACATACTTCTAAATTGGACAGAAATCTTTTAAAAGAGAAAGGCATTCAAGTTGAGAAGATAACATATTGTAGGAGAGGAACAAGTATCTGCAAGCCTTATTGTTAAAAAAATCTCTTCAGCGACATCGCCGTTGGTTAAGCTTCCAGTTCAAAAATTGAAATGGGATTTGCGTCTAAATATCTGTTTGTCGCAGATACGAGGATTTTAAGAAAATGAATATGCATAAATATAATAAAAACTAGCTGATACTATTAAAATTATTTGTATCTTGTGTTTTTTTGAAAATGTATATATATATCATCAAATGAGTTTTTATGTGGCTTTTATAATATAATTTATTTTTATTTACTGCACTAAAAATCTGTATGCAGTTAGAATAACTTGATGTATAATTATGACATTTTTAATGAAATTGCTTCAGTATCTATTAGCTCACTTTTAACTCTCTATAGTGTTATTAACTAGTATTAATTTGTACTAATTTACTATGCTTAATAAGAACTCAAAGAATATTGCCTAAATTTAGTATATTGCATTTTTCTGTCAAAGTAAGCTTTCTTAAAAATATTACATCGTTGATAGTGTGTTTGATATATTACTGTATAATTGAATTATTGATATAGATATCCCTAGTTGATAATAAATATTGTTATTAATGTTTAACCTTGACAGCCTAAAAAATCTTTTTTGCGTGTGCTGAAACTTTTTTGCCTGAAATGAAACTTGTTAAGTGTGGCGCTCTTTTCACATCTTTACAAAATATTACTAATACTTGCAACCGGATAATTTCAAAAATTATCTCTAAATTAACTCTAGTTAGCTTGGAGATTAATTACTTAACCCTAAACCATATAGATGTCAAATAGAAACAAGTTACTGAAAAAAGCACTGTCGAACATGTACTTAATACGAGAGCAACTTCTGAAAATTATCAACATTTTAGTACAAAAGGTTTGTTATACTCAATGTATCGTTACTAACCTATGATTAAAAAATTGCAATTTTTGTATTGTAAATAATTTTAGCTACAAATAAAAATAGATATATATTATTGAACACATATTCCACAAATGTCGTACAGAAAAAGAATATCTTAACCGAAAACCAATATTAATTTCGGTTTATTGAATAATGCATAAGGTTTATACGATAGGAAAATAGGAAAATTTCTATGAAATTGCTGTTTTTCGTGAAAGTTCATATTTTATAACATTTTATTTTTAATTGACACATTGGACATCATTTGAATTCTCCATGTATTTTATATATTTTAAAACACATTTCAGACACATACATAGTTCCACATGTATTTGAATTAAGGTTTCTACCATAATTTTAACTATGAATCTACAAAGTATATAAAAAATGTCTAATAGATGCATTAATGTGTATTTGAAAACTATATAATATGGTTTATATATCTGAAATATAAAATACATGTAGAATTCAAATTATGTACAATAAATGTCAATTTAAAATTAAAATTAATTTATAATTATATCAAAAAGCAGCAACAAAGTTTATATTTGCTCAAAAGCAGCAATAGTATGAATTTTCACAATAATCAGAGCAATTTCATAGAAATCGGCGTATTTTTTAATATGGTAAAATAGTAAAATATTGATATCTCATTTTGTGACTAGTTGTGCAATACAAAAATTACAAATTTTTCAATCATAAGTTAGTAGTAATTTATTCTGATAGTTTTCAGAAGTAGCTCACGTACTAATACTGAAGTTGTAAAGAACAGAAAACAGTTAATACAGTTCGTCGTCTGAATATACTTTAAAACCAAACTGTAAATATTAGTTATTTTATTTAAGAAAGTTAATAATACTATGATAATCGACTAATTATATAATATACAGTTTCGTATAAACCTTATGCATTATTCTATAAACCAAAATTAATATTGGTTTTCGGTTAAGATATTCTTTTTCTGTACGACATTTGTAGCTATAATTATTTTCTTATTTCAAACGAATTTTCTGAATAAAGTATTTAATTATTTACAAATTCATTTTTTGCCTCTTAACATATATTCTGTAAATTATTTCAATATAATATCACTTGTGAAATATAACATCTGTTTAGATTATTTCTCTTAACAGTATGTGGTTATTTTGTTAACTAAGAAAATATTTTAGGTTGACTGTTGACGGCTCTTTGTATACCATTTTGTAACTCCGATGAAAGAAGTATATTACATCAAACTCTTTCTCTATGCAACGAAGAAACCTGTTTTGAAAATGTCAACATAGCTAACCAGATCAATTTTCTAGATTCTTTCCATCTCGCTAATTTTTTTGTTTTAAGTTACAAAATCCATAAATTCGGCTAAATTATAATAATAATCTGAAAGTTTCAATGTTCTCAGGTGTTAACCAGCTATTATGTAACTTTTATGTAAGTTGCTATAGAAATGTATTGAATATTTAACTTTAATAAATTAGTAAATGCTATTTATTTAAACATAAACAAAATAGTTTTATATACATTTTTAAAGAAATGCATAATTCAATAATTAAATGATTGATCTAGTTTAAAAATAGGTATTTTTATATCAAAATTCATTTTTAATATATGAACGTCACTAATTTTTGACATCAAATTAAGTCATATACAAATGAATCTGCTTGATATGATTGTAGTTACAATCGCATCGATTTGAAAAAAGAATTAAAGTAGTAACAGGGACAATAAGAATAAATTAAAAATGTACTTTGTTTGTTTTATATTATATAGTATATATGAAAATAAGTGTGCATTAGTATTTTAAAACTTCGTTATGTATTTTACTTTCAGGTGTGATTCGACGTCGACTTAGATACCTCACCCGAAGTCCAGAATTGGAGAGCGCAGCCACAGAAGCCGTGAAGGAGTTTTTTAAACCTTACAAAGGACAACTTCATCTCGTAATTAAGCATCTATGATAAACACTCCGACTGTAACACTGACACATTTTGTAATATAAATTTCTTCATTGAGATCATTAGCCTTACAAAAGTTCAAAATCTGTGAGTTTCAACACTTAATGAAAAGGAATTGTTTTTTGAAACTTATTTATCACGAAGTTTTATCAATCTAATTATGAAAAATAGTTACCTTCGTCTCTATATTTGGGCGTGACTAAATTTTGACGAAAATATTAGCCCCTTCAATACAACATTTTGTCCAATTTATCATTATACTAAGCTGCATTTATTTTCAATATACATATGTAAATTTCATACAATGATCTTTGTATAGATATATTTTAATGCATACAATTTAAAGATATATTTTTAATACATATTATTTAGACTTTACTTCTTTATATTAATATATCATGCATTATTTTTAATTTTACATTGATTCATGTAAAGTTTGTATATTATCGATTTTTACTTTTATTAGATGTCTCTCTAATAAATAAAATACACATATTTTTAAACATTGTTGATATACACTTTGTGAGATAAATGGTTATAATAAATAAAATATAGAACCTTTTGTATTGCAGAGGGTTACTGAACTTAGAATGTTTGTTTTCTAAAATAGTGGAATAGGGGGATCATTTAGTAACATTTTGTTATTTTAATTTCTCATAACTTATATTAAACGTAATATTGGAATCGATTTAAATCGAAAAATTAATAATTATATATAAGTATGTTTCTGAAATATTTGTATTAGTATTACACATATCAACATTAATTTCAATAACTTAACTATTGCTATGCGCGCATAGCTTATAAATGAGTAAAAAAAACTAAGATTAAAGTGTGGTCAACTGAGCATATAATACTCACCACTATTAAAATCACTTCTTTCCAGTTTAGAAGCTTTAATTGTTCGCTTATTACAAATCTAAAAATATAATGATTGATTGCACATTTGACATATTTGCACTTCAGACAAGGCGAGCAACAATTAGGTGGTATAATAACGCTTATTGATTGCACCTGCTGGTTATATCAAGAAAAGCTATTCAGTATTCACCATTGGAGACTAGTGTGGTCGATTTATTCATTGTAATTCGGTCACACGCTAGTAAGTTAATACATATTAGACTCATATTATTAAATTAATAGCGGTTTTCTTTTCTGATACTGCCTATCATTATTTGGAAGTAATGTGTATATATATCGGGTTGTTCTAGCCTACCACATCATTCGTATAGATCATATTTTTAAGGTTGTCATTTGACAGTTACGTATTAAATATGCAAGCTATTGTTTCTGTTGTATATGTCTAAGCGTTTTTACTGCTATTATGGTACTAATTAAAAAGATATATATTAGTTATTTAAGTCGGCAGATAAAATCCAAATGGATATAATATCGTATTTCTCAGTTATGTTACATAACACTAACCGTTTATTCAAATATATATATTTATAATAAATAGGTTTTGAGGTTTTCAATTTTATTTATATTATTGAAAATAAAATTTCCCTACATGCCTGAAAAATAAATTTTAAAATGTTACTCCCAAATAAATATTATAACTTAACTCTGCTCAATTAAGATTGCGTATTCTACATATTATAATTCAGACTATAGAAATTAAATAAATTAGTATAAATATTTGATTCGTATACATAATTATTACTGGTAGTGTTTTGGCTTAGTAAGGAAAACAGATTGATAATAACAAAAAACACATGCTGATATCTTAAAAGTAATATTAATAATGGGTTGCAATTACTGAATTCATTGTAAGTAGGTATAGTTAAAGAGGCCCATAGTTAAAGAGTTAACAGAGAACCATATATTCGGTTAATTATTTTCAAAATTTAGGTCAAAACGTCTTACCAGTTCTCAATATTAGTGTCTAGATAACAAAAATAATTTACAAAGTTGAAAATCATGCGTTCAAATTATCATCTTATAGTGTGGTCCTCAATTCAACAATAGATGTAGGTAAAGTCCTAATCCAACTATTGACCAGATATTGACTCTTCAGTCCAGAGTGATCAAAATCGTCCAATTCTTCAAAATTTTGGATATCTTTCCAGTGGTCTTTTGAGACTTTTTTCAAAATTAATGAATCGATTTTTGAACTAATTTATGGAGTTAGCAGTTTTTTCTATTTTGAATTCATTTATCTACTTATATTTGCAAAGGATTTTACAAATTTTGTGGAGGGTTGACATAGAAAAACTAAATTTAACATGTAGGTATATTAGTGTTTATTTAATTTAATTAGGTAAGTAATGAAATTTGTTTTTATTGGGTAATGTATTTCTAAAGGAATAACATATTACAAATATACAAATATTGTTATATATGTTTTAACAAATAATACTATGAAAAAGTAAAACACAATTATTAAACAAATACAGATGATATCGAAGTAATTGATCAGTTTTGCTGAATATTAAATTCTACATATACATCATAATCATTTTATCTCGTATTTTATCAATAACAATATGTTATATACACAAATTCTCTAGATTACAAATAGACAAAGTTGTAAAATAATAAAATCCTGCGGTATTTGTGACACAGCATCACTGAAAAGAGAGTTATCATAGTAGACTCTCATGAGGCTGACATGACTAGGTTTTCCCCGTGTGGGACACTTTAATGAGGCCAAGTATTGCATTAGTCGAACTTGTCACATCTCCGGCTAGTCGTTTGTACACCTTATCCATAGCATCGGATTTCATTTCGGCGATCAGGTTGACATCACCCCCAAGTTGTTTCGCATGGAAGCTGATAACCTCTTTCCTCGCTAGACCTTCTTCGAGCCGTTTGACCAAGTCCACGAACCTGCTGGACATCTCCTCATGGCTCCACACATTATCGCTATTCTTGGTGGCTACAATCTCCCTCAAGATCACTGTTTTCACGAGAGTGGAAGGCAGTTCTGGGTAGCGTGAGATGACAAGAGCTTTCAAAAGGCGGAGGCAGTCCTTCCGGCATCCCAAGTCGGTTTTGTCCTTCTCCCATCCGCTGATCATGTTGGTTTCTCGATCGAGAAAGCTCAACTGCCAACTGTCCGTGTTGCAGTCAGGAACTGCTTTCTTGAGCACACCGTCCTTCGTATACAAATGGAGCATGGGTAAGAAGTGGACCGAAACTGTGTGATCGCCCGAACGTTTGTCTTGCAGGCGTACTGTTAATCGATTGGGGTTTTCGTCCACCTTGAAGTCTGGTTTGTGCTTGGGGAATGTGCCGGTCATCGACTGAAAAGCAATTTTATTTAGTTAATGCTATATTCATACATATTGAATAATTATTTATCTTAATTATGCGATATCAAGTTTGGAGTAACACGGGTTTTATCATAAAATGAAATTACCACTTCTAAATGTTTACTTCAAACATAAATTCAACTTTTGAGTAAAGTTTGTATCGAGTAATGTCCACGAGTTAACACCTGAGTAACGTCTGAGTAACTTAACCCCCATGGATAAACTAAATTGCGATTTCAAGTTGTAAGTAATTTTCAAGTAAGTAATTTACTTACTGACTGAAATATCGAATAGATCGGAGTAAACTATTATATTCACTATTCTTCACTCTGGATTAACCCTTGAGAAACTTAACACTATGCCAGAGTAAACGTTGGTTTGGAGTAAATCTGAAGTACCTATATCAAGTATAACATCGGAGTTACTTTCATAGTTCAGATACTACTAGAGTAACACATACTCGAGTGTTACTTTGAATTGAAATCATTTATTTTTGTTCATCTCATCTCTTACAACATGGGGAGAGAGAAAATGAAAAATCAATGTTAATGGTTTTAATCAGAGAATACTTAATTTATAATTATAATTGATTATATTAACCATTTTACCATTTTTTATTAATAACTAGCATAAAATCATGATTATACATACTCAGTGAATACTTTGAATTGGTAATTATAATTGATTATTAACCATTTTCTATTAATTACTAACATAAAATCATGATTATACTCGTGAATACTTTGAATTGATAATTTCATTCGTTTTTCATGATTTTACCTTTTGTCCTCTCTTATGAGCACAGAATATAACAGTTATATATTCAAAGATAACGTTGGTAAGCAGTGGATAAATATACCCAAAACCGTCCACCTATTTATAGTTAAATGAATACTTTTATGCAATCTACAAATGTGTCATGATATTTTATTAATAATATTTTTTATATATCAAAAAATAAAAAATAATGTTTCTAATGAACGTAGAAATTACATAATCGAAATAGTTAATAAAAATGAATAATATAAATTAATATGGATAATAGCATTCAGTCATTCACATAAATATGTCATTATCAAATATTTTAAAGTATTCCATATTTGTATTATATTGAAACGAATTGTATAGCTGTCCTTGCAGATGTCAAGTTTAAAACTGACAACATACTCAGTTACACCAATCTATTTTATAAAAACACTTTAAATATATGTATAGACACTGCAAGAAGTATAATTAATTAGAGTATAGACGACATCCTAGCTTAGTAGAACTATCATTTTTTAGTTTTGTGGATTTCTATCACGGTTAAATGATTTTATCACAGTTATGTATATATAAGGTATTAAATTCCTAACAAACTGTCAAAGATAAAAGCATTTAACCATATATGTGTAAGTAACAGTTATAGAAGAGGTATTGTTTATGTAATCAATTCAGTGACATTTCTTATCTTGTTTCAATAACATAATTTAAAATAACTCATACAGTCCTTAATTGCCACATATCATCACTTTGTCGTCGATACTTCTATTTAATATATCAATGTTACCATCACTCACTTTAAATGAATATAATTGAGATATTTTACAATGACTTATTAATTTATGTCAATAAGTAATTGGCGAACATTTTGTGCAATATAATAATTATAGTAATACGGGATACAAGGAAGCCGTTTTAATTATATTATAGACACATTTTTAAAGAAATTCAGTTTAAAAAATTATTAAAAGTATAGCAAAAGTATTAGAGTATAGTGTATAAATTGTTGGTCTTCAGCAGATTCCATTAAACATGTTTAATTTAATTAAATATATATATTTTTAATTACATTTACAAATTTACAAATTTAGTAACAAAATGAAAATCAATTGTTTCTTGTTTAAAAGATTTATTCGAAATAATGAAAATGTTATGTAGTACAAATTAGCTCTATACATTTTATTGTATACTATTATCATTATAGATATTATTCATTTATGTACCACGATATTATCAAGTATGGATAGTTATTTTTCTAACTGTTTCATTGATTGAAATTAGAATAGGAGAGCTCCCAGGGGAAATGTAATGAAAAGTTATTAGATATTATTAAACATATAGTCAGAAAAAGCCACGGGAGTAACCTCTCGTGTTTTTTTAAATAAAAATTAGAGTAAAATAAACCACCCCTTCTCCCGGTTTGGATTGGGTTTATAAGCATACGAATGACTACCTTTTTGTGTACTTCAGTGATTTTAATTGTTCCTCTTGAAATTAATTATATTAGTCTACAACATGTTCTTATTGGCTCTAATAGCAAACAAGAATGTAAAGTTTTAATAGAAAAGAATGAAAAACGGTTGAATAAATATACAAATATATATAAGTTAAAAACTGTAAATGTATTGACTGTTGAAAAATATCACATCTAAGATTATTTTCACATTTATGAATATATGTTTTATTTTCTATTTCCTAATTAACTAATTAGACTTTAGGTGAAATAACATCATTAGGAGATTCTTTTTATACTACATATTTCAACTGTACACATATTACTTTCTATACATAATCTGGTAACTTAAACATTTTTATCAAAATATTAAATCCTTTTATGTTTCCGTCGCGGACATTGTAAATGTAAAACATTTACCACAAACATATTATATATAGTTATATATTATATTATATATATACAAATGCCGTTATCCTCTCGGTTTCTGCTAATTATAATTTGAAAATAAATATGTTTTGATTTTTCAAGCTCTTTATAGAAATTATGTCACTTTAATATATTGAAAATAATTTAATGTTGTTATCATAGAAATAATATTCAATTTTATATACTAAGTATTATCTAATTAGATAAACCTTGTATACGCTACAGTCTACAAAAGTACAGAAATTCTTACTTCACTTCAGCTCATTACCAATTTAAAACTACAAAATACAACACTAATTACATAGTGTTTTGAATCCCATAGACATACATAATTTATACATTTTGATCAACAACTTATTAACAAAATTTACCAGTGAAAATATTAGAAATACTGCAAATTATTGAGTGAATAACAATGTTAAGCAATAGCAAAAAACACAATCAACCACTACTAACATATGATTAGGCAATCGCTTTCAAATGTGAATTAGAAACAAGCAAAAATAGAAATCAATTATGGGTTGCAGGTTATGGAACATTTATAAGATTATTATGAGATGTCCTGCTAAGTTCAAGAGTATCATTTACCAGCTTTTGTCAACAGAATTTATACTCTCCAATTAATGCGACCCTTGAATACTACTGATTTAGGTACCAGCCTGCATAAAGCCTTTACATCTTATGGTGATTTTTAAATGATATACATATATGGCTTGTTGGTGTAATTGAACACTGCCAGGTATTATAGGTGTAATCTATAAGCAATACATAAGTGCCAGGACAACTATTCTAACGCCAATAATATTATATGTAGAGATAACGGTAATTCACAAAAATTTGCCGCACGTATAATAGCGATGGTATTTATAAGGTATTAATCGAGAATAGGGACACATCTTCACTCCATATGACCTAATGCACTGTTAACATTGCATCATTTTGATGTTTGTGTATAATACATATATACACTCAAATAATATATACAGTGTAAATATATTAATAATAACGTGGATATAAAATATTATTGTATAGACGCATTTTAGAATTCCTTATTTATTAACAACATAATGATTACCATATCAAAAGGATGAATAAATAATTCATTTTCTGTCACTCATAATACAGGCAGAAGCTAATTCATTGATCCATATATATTTTTAATTTCACTAGCTGCAGATATAATGATAATTATTTCTTCAATTGGTCATCAATTTTCATTTCATAGTAACAACCATAAATGAAGTATAGCATTAGGTATTTCTTAGTACGATTTTTATAATACGTTTTTACTTGTTTCTTATGTTACTCTGTATTTAGCTAGTCTATTTCTAAATATACACAATGAAGAATCGAACTAATTTTACTATTAATTATGCAGTTTATTTTATCATAAACAAAATATATTTGTTATACTTACTTCATAAGTACTTTCTTCTGTACTTCTTAAATAGTCGGAAATTTGAGGAATCAAGACAAATCTTCGCTGGTATATGCAGTAAATAGTTGAAAATGTGTATCTCAAAATTCACAAAATAAACTTTGCAATTTTATATATACTTGCATATTTTTATGAGTATTACAATATTTATCACACGATTACAAATTACATATTTACAATAACTCATACAATTTTGTTTAAATGTAATAAAATTTTACAGCTGATTTTTTAAATGTATATATAGTAGTTATAATTATATATACATAATTTATAAATAAACACAATGTTTTTATTACATGTGAGTAATACATAAATAACACAATATTAAGATGTCTTTAAGCTCAAATAGAAACTGTAATATGCATTATTATGAAATACATTATATATTATAAAACGAAATATAAGATACGATGTAGCTTCAAATATATATATATATCTCCCGCTCTTTCCTCACCTTGTAGTAGTCAACAGCTGTGCCCACAAGATTCTTCACAAATTTGCATACTTTCTCAGCACTGACCTCTTTCCCCTCCTCATTCAGAAATTCGGCCCTCTCTTGCGTTAGTTTGTCCACCGTTGATGTGAGATTGGCGGTCACTCGACCAAACACAGGGTCTGTGAACTGCGCCGAATCAAAAAGGACTGGCAACTCAAGGTCAAATTCTGGCATTCCCGCATGTGTTCCGTCCACCATGGAACCCACTAAAGTCGTGGGTTTGAAGTTAAGAGGTAGTTTTTCGGCTCTATCCGCGATGTATTTATCTACCAGGCGTTTTATTTCTTCATAGACAGTCCATCGTTCTTTCTCCTCTAACGGTTCTAACTTTAGAGCCTCTAGTTTGTTCTCTAGCGAGAGGAGATTGTAGTCGACACTTGGACGACGAAGACCTTTGCTCATGTATGAGTTTGACATTGTTTTGATTAAGTTCTTTCGTGTGTTTTTATTCGAACGTAAAAATATCTTGTAGATTGCATATAATTAATTATTGCTTTTGTTTTCACGTTCACTCTCAGTATAACTCAGTATACTTTGTATTTGTATTTGACTTTGTCTTTTTATTTTTAGGTTTATGACAAGCGGCTCTTTACAACAGCCTCACTGAATCAATCAGTAATAGTATACCTACCAGTATAAAGGGAGACAATACCTGAAATATATCCTCCACAACGTTAGTCATTTCATTGGCTAGCGAAATCAATTATTGGTTGGTATCAAATCGGCATTAATTATAGACGACTCAGTTCATTTAATTTACATATTCTTTTCTGTTAAAGAACCGTCGTATATTTCGTAACTTTTTAACATTTTAATGAAATCTGTATTATACTCGAGATGAATTTAAACATATAAAGTTATCGCATATCAAATTTATTCCAATTCTTACACATCATTTAAAATAAAATTTGCAAGTATTATGTGTATTTATATTTGTATTTGTATTATCGTATCTATTTTTAGTATAGATTTTCTACATAAAAAAACAGATTTATATATTTCATTACAATAAAAATACTACTTTATAGTAAAATGTAGATGTAATAAATGTTAAGAATATTTTTGAATGCCTTTTCATGGTTGAAATTTATTTTGTGTATTTTTATTTTCTGATACTGTACGATATGTAAAAAAAATATATTAGTTTAATTATGTTATTACTATGTATATACAATGTTTCCAATGTTTCAAATGTGTTATTATTTATAATACAAAATATATAATTGCATTTTATTTCCAAATGCTATTGAAATAGACTAACAATCAATTTTGTTGTTATTCTATATGATTGAATCGAAATATGTACAGTCAAATTATTATTTTTTATTTGAAATGATAAATGAGACAAATGCGCTATTTTTATTAATACATACTATAATATTATATGCATAATTAATATGTATAATTATATGTATTATAATATTTGTATAATGAGATAAATATTTATAGAGTTTTAATAAGGTTACCAAAATATTTATATTTATATTTTTAATACAAATATGTATTATTTTTCAGGTCAATTGTCTAATTTAAAGATAATAAGCGAAACAGAAAGAATATAAACATGATAGAATGAAATGAAAGCAACACGATAAAAGTCATTGCTTTCGGACAAAAAATCCCGCTTAATAAATTTATCTCATTTATTTCATTTGATAAAATAATATACAATAACCCATCCCACCGTTCAATTTGTCATATATGAAAACATCGATTCTGAAATACCGAAAAATGAAATATTCATAAAAATATCTAATGAAGACAGTTTTGCTTTATTTAACCAGTTTTTATCTCCCAAGGTATATACAGAAGAAGATCTTCATTGAAGAAGACTGTTATGTCTATATAGCCTGTGTTCGTAGGCTCCATAACCCAGCTTTAATGCCAAGAACATGTACAGTACCCGTTCGAGAATATCTACCGCTTTAAATACCTAAATATAGATAAGCTTGTGTATATATAATATAACATTCAGACATGCATTGAAGGAGACTGAAAATGCATTTAAACACATATTGCAATCGTGTGTAAAGGTATGATAGGTTGGAATATGGGTACATGATGTATGTAGGGCTACTAATGTTTAGGTGGGTGGATAGAAAAATATGCAGGGGATTAAGGGGAGGTGTAGAGTAGTACAATCTTTCTTGGTAGCAATAACTGGCTAGCAAGTAGTGTCAAGCTTTATTCCGATTCTGTAATTACACCAAGAGTGAACCAGCTTCAATAGTGTATATGTTGTTGTCTTTTTTCCAAAAGATCTTCAAATTCAATTATAGTTGTTGTACTTGCATCAAACGAAGAATAGAAACCCTCTAAAAGGTATGTCATGAATGTCTTTAATTGTTCAGTAAATGCTACTTTAAATTATTCAACGTTAAATTATGTACAAAAGTAATGCTTGGTATGGCCTGTTTCCTTAGAAGATACACTAAAAAATTTGTTATTCGAAAATCGTTCTTAAACTTAAAAAATACTTTATTTTAACAAATGTCTTAAGATTTTGATTTTTATGGAGATTGCAATGAATGATTAAACTACACTTACTTTTAACATTGGTTTATGCATATATTTATTTAATCATAATTTGGAATAATACAATGCTAACAATACTTAAATAATGTCAAATATTTACGAAACAGACTGAAAATTTTCCATATATAACATTTTTCTTTGTTGCGATTAGTAATCATCCATTATATATATTCATTCCGTTATTTGTACATTTATGTACAATCAGTCAGTAATAGTATGCCAACCCTTATAAAGAGAGATGTATAACACTGTCTGACAAATCACGCAGATTAAATAAAAAATATGAATGCCTGGAATATGAACAAATTTAGCTTCATCCAAAATGCAATTCTATGTTCCAAAATATTAATAAATATAATTAAATTAACAGTTAGCTAACATTACGTAAATAGGTAAAGAGGAACGCTCAATTATATAGGCCATGATAGGAAATAATAAACATATATATGTAAGTACATATATTATAATTTAAATATAAGTAAGTGAAATAATTTTAAACGATATACATATTATGGCATAAGGAAACTACCTTTTTTTTTATAGGAAAGAATATTTTTCTTAGAAAGATCATATGTACTCATTTTGTACAAATTTTTGAATTACGACATCCATTTTAAGGTAAAGCGTTCACCAAAAATATTTCATTTTAAAATTAGCCTTCCATACTTTTTTAATAATAAGTCATGTTCAGTCACTTCTAATTCAATTTATTATATAAACATACTATATAATATGCGAGCACAAAAATATAATATATCTTACACATATCTTAAATGCTTAAATATCAATTTATTAATACTATTATGAGTATTATATCTATTTTTAATAAAACGAACCATGAAACTTCGTTATTTCAATATTGGAAATAATCATCACATGATTGATATTTTTACTAATTGATACATTAATGTAAAGATTTCTTCTACAGGGCTGCCAGAAATTAACCGATACTAGCTTTTTTAGGTTATTATTTTTATTGATTTGTTCAGAATTTCTAAATAACTAATTTAAAGGTTACAATTTTGGACCACATGCTTATACAATATCTAATAAAGCAACATACATCAATAGTCGATCATTTTACATTTAACTCTTACATCAGTAAGTATTTGTATTTAAGTATGAAGGATTTGTATATTATTCCTATGAAAACGTATCAAGTATTTTTAATTAAATTTGCTATGTATATTTGTATTTTATATGATTTTTCTATTTTTAAC
The DNA here is from genome assembly GCA_036023295.1 of Invenusta paracnida. Taxonomy (NCBI): domain Eukaryota; kingdom Metazoa; phylum Platyhelminthes; order Proseriata; family Coelogynoporidae; genus Invenusta; species Invenusta paracnida. The sequence continues at coordinate 10,517 of JAYRBW010140356.1, read as the reverse complement.
AATTACTACTCGTATCACAGATAATTATAGAATGATATAATATATGTGTGTGTTCCAAGTACACTCACTGATTGACAAAAATATGTTGCAAAATAATGATCGCAATATATACTAGATTTATTTTTAAATGACAGAAGTAACACATGTGCATAGTTATCGTCCCAGTGTTAAATCACCAAGCAATTACGAATAAATATATGTCACATGAAAATATTAACAATTCTCAGCAACATTGTTGTGATTTTTAGATATGATATTTCTTATGCATATCCGCAGCTTATATGTGAGTGTAAACACAAGTACAGATATCAGTTTTATATTATTAAGTATGTCTTAAATCGTCAGATGGTCCTTTTTCATCAATATAACTTGTCTGTCGTATAATGAATATGATATATTATGTCTTTTCTTGGAGCATATAGTATCTACTAAAATAGCTTATAATAAATCGCATTTAGGTAATAAGTGCGTTACAACATATATAGCAGTAACTACCTACCTAGACACAATAAATAAGTACCTATATATGTATGAAAAAATCTAATTTGTGTATTGAAAATTACGTAGTTCCCTTTTAGTTTGAAAAATGTTACATATATCAAATTAAATACATGCCATCAGATTAGACCTTAACGGATTAGTGGACAATTTAATTTTAACAGGTTTTTATACAAAGCTTTCATAAATTCAAAATTCATAATTTATATAATATTTTCATTTTAATAAAATGGAAAACTTTTATCACGTTCAAATATATAATACAGTCTGTGTATTCTTTGAAAGTACATATAAACACTTATGTAATAAATAATATTGTTATACATTTGTAAATTCATTACAATTTACAAAAACATTTTTAGGATGAATGCATAAACCATCTTGCATGAAAGGGCTCCACGAAATAGTTTAGAAATTAATAATAATGACGGAATATTCACCCTAAATAGTTTGAAAGTGTCATTCAAATTTCCTTGATTAGCTTTAATAGTTTTAATTTTTAAATTATTCAACATTTTGAAACGTCTTAAAATTTAATTAAGCACCCGTCAATTTATAAATGTTTCACTTTTCTTTTGTTTAAAATTATAATTTCATTATATTCTATAAAATGCTACAGAATTTGCAGCAATTTCGGCAGTTAATTATTTTATAAAATCATTTAGGATTCAGTACATTACTTAAATTGGATGCATATATCCTTTTTAAATTTAAAAAAAATTCTTAAAAAATTACTGTCATCTAACTGGAGGGCTTTAAATTATTTGTTCCTTCAACAAATAAAAATCATAAATTATTTTTATAGTAAATCTTTGTATGATTCCTCTCCCGCTTCGTAGTCGTACAAACCTCCCCTCTCTTCCCCCTTGCAGGCGTCATGTCCTTCCGCACAGAAATGTCTGTCCCCATCAACCGGGACAAGCGCACAATGGAGCAGCGCAGACGAGAGATGTTTTCCACACTAGAGCAAAGTGTGGTGAAGCGGAGCAGCTCTTCTACTGTGACAAGCTCATCCTCGATCGGTGGCAAGACGACAACGAGCACTCGACACGAGGAGAGTCACTCGACCCACTCGAATCACGGAGATGATGAAGATCGCTCTCTACTGGATGATGAGATTTCCAGCTGGGTGAACAGTTCTAGAAGCAACTGGGATCGCGAGATTGAAAAATTGAGGCGCAATATGATCACCATGAATGTAAGTGCAAGTAGATATATTTTTAAAGAAATCTAGGTTATCTATGGTGTTAGCGGCCTTTAGTAGCTATTTTTATTTTAGTACTTTAATATAGATGTATCGAACTTTTAACTAGTATACTTACAATATATTTATTAAAAATATTTGCCTTTATAGACATTAGCGCTATATATATTTAAACAATACATTATTTTCCAGAAATCATATTAATTAAGTAATAATAACATTTTTTAAATTAAAGTATAAGTAAAATATCTAAGATTTATCGATAATATTTTTTCAAGTATTTCTAAATTTCTAGACAACGATCATAAGTTGTCACATAGACAAGGTTAAACATATGTATATGTCTTCTAATTATTCAAAATTATGAAATTCAAGTGACCGGTAAATTGAAGGAGACATCCTTTACTATTTTTAAATATGTGTAAATGTATTTTCATACTTAATGTCCAATAGTTGAATTTAAACTTTAAAATATTTATTTGTTATAGTTGCCGCATTTAACAATTGTTCTTTTTTTCATTTTCTTTAAATCTTTAATTAATTTCTTCGGTAAACATAAATATATTCTTCTATAGATATACTTTAGTATTTATATTATATACCCTTCTAATTTAATATCATCTATATATATATATATCGTTAATTTGTTAATAAGTTAATTAATAAAGTTTGTGAAATTAGCAATGACATTGTCTATTGTATTTATATAAACACCAGAAATCTAAATATAAAATGAGTGCGATTTAAAATAGTTAATTGCAATCTTTTAAAACTAAACTTAGAATACATTTGATAGTTGGCTAAGTATTTCTTGTTGTATTAATTTCAAAAGAATTATTAGTAACAACCATAGCCAATGTTATGAATAGAAATATTCTTCTTCTTGTAAGTATTAATTAGATTTCAATTGTTTTAATAAATAGTGATAATAATTTATATTAAAGCTAGAATAAATATATGGTTTTTAATATTTGATGAAAATCGCAATATTCCAACTTTTCAAATATATTACTTTGGTATATTACTGATACCAAGGGAGTCTAAGACAGCGCTGCTTCGCCCTTATTAGAGCTCATCAGCTAGCCTAACTCTCGATAACAGTAATAACCAAGAAAAAATAGTACTTTACAAAGCCCTTCTTGACTTATATTGTTCTGAGTGAAAATTAGTCATTACTGCACTATTGTTTCTTGTTATATTTAAATGAGTAATCATTACTTAAATCTATAGTTCAAATGAACACTTTTTTCAAATACTATTATAATAATTTGACATAAATACTGTATTTTTAGTTTAACAAGTTTTTATAATATTGTATGTCTTTGTGTGTTTTATTGAATTTGCAGACAGAGGCAGAGAATTCAACATCTCGAATTTCTTCAATAACTTCTACATCTAATCAACAGCAACGTACTCAAACTCAACAACAACAACAACAACAGCAGCAGCAAGTGCAACAGCAACAAATACAACAGCAACAAGTGCAACAGCAACAAGTGCAACAGCAACAAGTGCAACAGCAACAAGTGCAGCAGAAACAAGTACAACAGCAACACACTAATGTTCAAAATACGATTAACCAATCAAGTGCCATTACTCAAGGTCAAACTGACTCATCGGACTTACTCATGGACTTGATGGCAAATGCATTTGAAGCTGGAGAAGATGGAAAGGCAAGATTTATTAAATATATGTATACCAGTCTAAATATATACTAAATTCTTAAGTTATGGTTTTGCTATTGGATAATAGTTATTAGAGTAAACAAAAATGATAGTAAAAAAATTTTATTTTTCGATTTATAAAATGACGTCCAATATAAAATATTCGTATGTAGGCATATAGTTGTTTCTTTACAGAAATTGTGTCTTTAAAGTTATACTAATTTTACGTATGGGCATATCATTAAGCAACATTAAGTTTTGTTCATTTTTATAATTATATCAGCTTTGCGTGTTAAATGATAGATTTAATTGGAAATTATATTTCTTCAATTTTTTCCCAACATGTTTATATATTTTTATTCTATTAAATATTAAAATTCTTTTTCAAGTCATGAATAATATAGCAGTTATATAACTTTCTACTTGTTCTAACATTGGTCTAAACTATAGTATTTCAATAGTTATATTCCTTTATTAGTGGTTCGATTAGATTCCAAATTATTAAAAAGATGTCAATCTTCGGCAAAGGCTTGTAAAGCTTGTAAATTTACACATTTTAATTTTGACGAATTGAAAAATGTTTTCTGATAAAACCTAAAACTTCGTAGTGATTATAAACAATGTGTTATGTAGAAGTGGCTCTTCTGTACTTATGATAAACGTTAGTTAAGTGCCATTGTAAACTTCGAAGAGGATTCAATATCAATATATACCATGTGGCGTTTAAGATAATAGATCTTAACAGATATTTAGAAGATAATTTGAAAGCTATGTATCGTATGAATTTGAAGAATTATGGCCTCAACATTTTACTTTCCTAGTATCCATCTTAAGTATTACTAAGATATGCCAATACAACACATGTCAAAGAACATGAAACCTTCAGAAAGATCATTCTGAATTCATGTATACTACATAGCCTACGGTCCTTAAAGCTTATTTATATAAAACATGTATGGGTGTACATTAAAGTCACGTTAGCGGGAACCGCAACCCACATTTATTCAATTATTCAAGAGAATCATTTTCGAGGAATAACTTAGATTTCTTTATTAATATTTATCTTGATTAGTGGTGTCTATGCTATGCAGGTGCCTAAAATTATCTGTAATAACGGCAGGTTTACTTTGTGCATAATACTTCACTTTCCCCAAAAAGAGAACGTACAAACAATTCTATTAAGTTGTAATACAATATTGATTCGTCTGTCAATCTTCCTGCCTAATTCCGATGGATTTCTTTATTTGAAATTGTTATTTAAAGTCTATGCATCTCAACCGAATTTGTCCATCTAAGAGAAAGAAAGTATAAGTACTTTGAGGATGTTGTTATCAGTTCTTTTCTCTCTTCAGCTATCAGCTTGAAGTAGGTGTTTCCATATTTATATCTCCTCGAATCGATCTTTTTCATATCTTTTCTTTTGAAAGTGTAAGCTTCACTTCTGAGTTTTGAGGTCGTATGCAGATTGAGGAATTCACCAATTGACTTTTAGAGCATTTAGAAGACTGTGGACTTTCCAGACTTCAATTCATAATTTTTTTTGCCATGGCTATACGAAAATAAATATTTTTTAGCAATCTCCATACGCATTCTTCATTGAGCCCAGGTACTTAAAGTTGCTAGCCTTATTAATCTTCACTACACTTACTTGAAGTTTGGTATTATTTGATATTTTACTTACTGTCATGTAATTGTCTTTAATGTCAAACCTCAAAGGGTGTTTTTCATCAGCATTATTAATTCTATGGATCATGCTTTCAATTTTTGTTTTGATTTTCCTATGAGAGCTGTGTTATCTGTATATTTGGTATTATTGGTTTTATTTGCACGAAGTGTATTTAAAATAATTGATAAATATTTATAAAAAAAATGAAATCAGTTTTCTCAATAAATTATTTTTTCTGTTACAAAAAAAGGAAAAATTCTAGGAACTACTCATAAATGTATTAAATTATTGCTATATACATATATATATAAAAATATTTTTTATATCAAATTTATTATTCAATCTTTAATCTTAATAAGGTGTATTTCGATAGCCGGTTATTTAAAAAATTATTAACTTTTAAATATACACTTTATACACTTTAAATATACAAATTTATGTTCCTATAGAAGATAATTACAATTAATCAGTAGCAGCATAAATTTAATCATCTAATCATAAAAATATCCATTCGACAGGTGAACCAGCATCCCAGATAAACAAGGATTACATGTTCATCTACATAGGTATACGGTGTAATATCCATTATTATGTACTATTCATTCCACTGCAGGTGAACCGGTCTACTAGATAAACTATGGCTACCTGTTAATCTGTATATGGAAACTATATTAAAATACCAAAGTATACAGTAAGATCTTTAAAACCAAGAAAAAGACAAACACACACGGTATTTGCTATGTTTCGTTCCGAGTTGGCTATACATGACTAGGGGTAAATACTTATACATTCAACCCACCAGTTATCGACTTGCAATGAAGCTGATTCCAACTGTAGCTTGCAGTATGTCCTGTCCATACAACACGACAGAATATATTTTGAATGTCTGCCGTTAGTGATGGATGTGTACCTATAGGAGGATTATGGAGACCTTAAAATGCCTAGTAAATAATCAAACGTATAACACAGTTTGACATATATACATCCTAGACATGTATTATTTATAAACAAGTGAAAAAAAATGAAAATATGGATAGAGAAATAGAAGTTAGTGCACACAGTGTGCATTATACATATATGTATGTATAGTCGACGTATTCACTGTAGTGCATCAATGCAGTGTATCTACATTGCATAAAAGTCGATTTTGTATAGTAGTAATACTATAATCAGTTCTGAAACGATTGTCTATAAGTATAAACAACTTTAGTTTGGTATATTTCTGTTTACGTACTTCTTTATTTCATTTCAGTTAAATTTCCTTTGATTACTTTGAAGGACTTTGATATACGCTTCTTGATTTGAATAATTTGATATGATGCATGTGAACATAATAATATTATGCGGTTTAAAGAAAGAACATAACAACAAATCAGTCATTTGGATGATCAGTTCGGAAACCTTTAAAATATATATATTATCGAAAGTTAGACTTTACAAAAACGTGTAACAATTTATACATATAAGTATATATGTATATATAAATCGCCCAATGCATATATCTATAATGTGATGCTCTTGAAACTTTCAAGTAGAATGCACATAATAAGTAAAATTAAATACTTACTTATATCCAATTGTTTAACTCATATTATTTATTACATTATTTATGTCATGCATGTATTATATTACCCTTGTATATTTTATAATAAAATATTTTTCATTATATTTACATTATTAATAGTGAGTATTAGGGTGTGACATAAATAATTACATTAAATATATGCAGAAAACCAAAATATACCAATCAATCTCCCTATAATCATATAACTAACTTTGTACAAATGTTTGTTCAAACTAGGCCGATATACCTACTCGTACATCAATATTTTCACCGATTTATTTAAGAGTTATTAAAACATAATGACTTTGAAAATATACAATATTTTTCACTCAAAATAAATAATAATAAAAGTACCTTGTATTATTACTATATGCGACCTTCATTGTAATCTTGATTATTTGTACCTTGTAAACTATTGACAGGTCCACTTCAAGATCCGATTCGACGCCTCGACTTACAGTCCCGAAGAGATCAATGTAGCCGTGGAAGGAAACCGACTCACAGTCTCAGCCACGCATACCCAGGGGGAGGCGCAACGATCCTTTTCACGTAGTATCGATTTCCCCAGCTCTGTTGACAAGGACAAGTTCACCTGTGAGATGACTGAGGTCAGTCTTCTGTCTGAGCATATATGCATTTACAAGATTGATAAAAATATATCCCGTAAACGTCCCTTAAATCGGTAAAACGCTTGCGCAAGAAACCAACATATGCAATATCTTTGTAATGCACAATTTTGTCTAATCGTCATTTTTTTAAAACTATAAACATTTTGAACAAAACCTTTTTTTATCACCTCTTATAATTACTCTATCTAGGATGGGATTCTGGTTGTGGATGCGCCAGTGAAGGACTCTCACAAGACCATCACTTTCCAAGGAGGCCTTGGTATCCGAGCTGTGGCCCCTGAAGCAGACAACCAACTCGTCATTGCAGGTGAATTCTAGATTCATATCCTCTAGCCTCCAAACTATACACTGCTACATTTAATAGATTTAATATAATATGGTTCGATATTTTTCTTCTTATTACGTAAATTGTTATTAACAAAAAAGCATATTTTCCTTAGCTAAATTAATTACTACTCTTTAAGTTCAATGTACATATTGGTGTTCATGTAAGTATGCTGTTGTAACTGCCCCTTTTCAATTTATGCTCGATTATAGGTTCAATTTAGGTTTTCCACTGATTGGGGTCGGAGACATTTGCATTTTTATGAATCTTTTTTCTTTTCCTAAAATGAATAAAAGCTTATATTTGACAATACTTTGTTAAAATACCGACATCTAGTAAGAGTGTTCTCAATTGATTCGATAAATATAACCTTTTTTGTTCAAATCTTCTATTTAAACAAACTTCACAACGTGTATCTGACACGGTAACTATAACCCTTAAATTGATACCTCACTACAAAAAAGAAACAAGTCTAAAGAATAATAAAAATGGAATAAGAAAATATATAAATAATATTTAACAACAATTATTTGGGGTCAAAACTAAACAAATAGAAAATTGAAAATTGACAAATACATATCGAAATGGTACATCAACATACATATACAACAATAAATCGCCCAAGTCAAAGATAGTAGAAAACTGATTGATCAAGCTGACTTCTAGAGTAATACAAATATGTGTAAATATTAAATAATTATCTGTAGATGCAGTGTACATATAAAACTCATCAACATCTAGTTATATAAGTAGAAGTCATTTGTATTTAAATATTCAAAACTCTATGATTATTTAGGTTGGTATGTGGAAATAAATTAGCAACTGCATGAAATTAAAATGTATATAATTATACAGAATCTATCACTATGAATAATAGTAAACCAAATTATATAAATTATATTTCTATTATAATAGTTGAAACTTATTCGCAAAAAATTGATTCAGCTAATATTATTAAAATATGTTTACAATTATACTACTTGACAGTAGTATAAGATGCTAAACATTTATATTTAGTTGAATATATATAATATTTGAGAATATATGTACATGTATGTTATTAATGATTGTAAATATAATATATAGTAACTATAATAATAAAGTTTAATATTATACACTATTTGAACTTGATTATAAACGTACAATTTAGAATTGATTATTATAACAAATATATTATAAATGTAAAAATAGAATATGTAACTGTACTGATGAAATATACTAGCTCTTGTTTTTTAAATATTTAAACTAGAAAAGAGGAAAAATAAAAAAAACCTTTACATTGATCATACGTTGTACTTTCTGTATACTATATTTAGAATATAAACAGTTTCATCGAAAAGTACACTAAAATTGACAATTGATTTATTCCTTCAAATTGAATCTTGCGCTTTTTTTATAAAAAACAGAAAAAGAAGAACATATTATTGTTTTTTTGGATTTCGATCTCCGTTTGTTTGATTGCATAATTATATCGTTACCAGAGAAATTGATCAGCTGAAAATCTTAAAAGTTGCCCTTCTCTATAAGGTTGCCCAATCATAATGTCGTCCTAAAATTAAAAAATTTTTTACATTTTAAAATTTGACTATAATTATTATTTAATATTTTAGTTTATAAAGTCAAATAACACTAAATCTATCTTAATAGATTCTTCAAGCTAAATAAAAGCATTACAATTATTAAAATTCTAGGGGGTTATATTTTTAACATAAATAATTATATAATAAAATATGAACAGCTATTAACACATACATTTTATTTCCTTGATTTTACGGTAGATTAACCATACAGCTCTTAATTGTTTTATTAATTAATTTGCATTTATATATATAATAATTTCTTAATATGGAATATTATGTATTCTATAGGTATTTCAGGTAATATGTAAATGGTGTGTAACATAATATTGTGTTAAATGTAATATAATATGTACGAAATATTATTATTCGTTTGAGACTTATTATTATGTTTATGGTTACTTTTGTCCCGAGGTATATAAAATTAAATATATAAAATATAATAATTTTAGTGCTTATTGGTATTTTTGCAATTTCTATAATTTTGTTTTAACATATTTTGGTAGTGGTAGAATGATATAGCTAACTCGCTGTAATACAATAGAAATCAAATCCCACTATAAGAAAAAAAAAGAAAATTAAATAAATCTTATTTTATTATAATAAGATTTTATTATTCATATTTTCACAGTGTTTAAAACTATTGTATTGACTGTGTTTTAATTGTTCGCATTAAATAACTAATTTGTATATATATTTTTCCCATTACCAATTTGAAATTCTTTAAGTTATCATATATTTGAAAATAATGTAGAAAACGAATTTAAAATTTAATTTAAGTGAACCGTTTTTTCATTCTATCAACTAGGCACAGATAATTTTACCTTTTGATATATGGTTTAATATTTGAAAAGGAAAGAAACTGTTTTATTCTGAAAATATACTATATAAAATTTATATGTACTATAGTTATCGCAGAAGTAAAAATACGATGAATTTAAGAAATGTTATATATACTAATTTTTCTTGCAACTCTTAAAAATTCGTTTAGTTTATGTATAGTGAATGATATATATGTATAAATAACACTAAATTACTACTTTATTTAAAATCTCAAATGACTACATTATAAAAATCCATAATCTTTGTAGTCACAAAGTCGTTTATTAAGGTATAAGTCAGTATTAGATTGCATTTTTACTTATTGAATATTAATTAAATTAAATTAAACAAATAGAAAAATTACTTCTCTTACGCTACCGACCATTAAGAATTTGTTTATTTTATTTAGAGTTATTGAGATTACAACAAACATTTTTTACTGCTTGTGTTTGAAAAATGCGTTAGTTTGTATTGGCTACTGTGTAAGCTTCTACAGGTTGTTCCATAAGTCAATACCACTTTTTAATATAATTTTTTAAAAGTAAAAACAATTATGATTGAAACATGT
>JAYRBW010140345.1:0-15159 GCA_036023295.1 Invenusta paracnida | reverse complement strand
TACTTACCTATATAATTATATTTACATACTGCAGGATGTACATTTTTCACCTCGAAATACTTTCTACTTGGTGGTCATTACGGAAGACTTTTAGGTTCAACTCAACAACATTGCGACTGAATTGTGACATTTGAAAATGTTGACTTAATTTAAGAGTTTTTCAATTGTAAAGATGCAATTTTGTTGTATGTTTAATATAACGGAAGGACTTAGTTTTGGTTTTATTATTTGTACAGGTCTTGTCGTCTTTTCTTTTAAAAAGGAAGAGGCTATATATAGCGTCTATATAACTATCCTATAACTATTTATATAGTTGTTCAATTGATTTGACCCCTAGCTGGCTCATCTTTACATTTTCAACTATCATTCTTTTCCATTCGTAACTCTTGCCTGGTGGAAGAATTGCAAAACAACAAGGACACAGTTTCACTGCATTAGGTTTAGTTATTGCACCGCAGTGTGATCTTGAGTAGGTGTGACCTATATGGTCGACCTCTTTTCTCGCTTTCAGTGCGCTGTAATACTGATTTAGAGGTTTCTACATCTGCATGGAATTTGAGATTGCAATCTTGTTTCCATTCTCCCCAGATTTGAGTTGTCAAATAAATTTATGATCCACCTGTAATCGCCTATCTCGTATTATAACAGGATATTTTGGCATGTCGTACACAATGAAGCAGATAGTTTATCAACATTTAAAATAAAACTTTCTATTAGATTTTCCCTTATTAATGATTCCAATCTGTCCATAAACTTTTGATTCATGTATTCTTCGATTGTAATCTGCCTTCATACAAACAAAATAAATTCATTCACGACAAGACGTCTTTCAGCATGTCACATACCATATGATATTGTCAATGAAACATTGGATGTATCTCTAATCTTCAATGAACCACTGCTGCAGTTGCTCTTTTGACAGGCATTCAAGGCTATTTCGCACCTGTGCAGCTTTGCGTAGTTTTGCAAATAACATACTTTACATACTTCGAATATTTTTCCTAAATTATTTCATATAATTCAATTTTTCTTTCAAAACATAATTTGTTTATTACAATGAAAATAAATTCCATACAATTTATTTATATTATGTACACATTTATATTACAAATTACAAATAAAGATATCAAATATTAAAATATTAAATGTTTCATGGATCCGCCATGAGCGGAGATCACAGCTGACAGCTGCTTTTTAGTATTGAGTAAATTGCATCTTGAATGACTGAAAGATGTATTGCTACCTATTCTCGATGAACAGTGTCAAGTAATTCACCAATATTGTGCACTTCTTTGTTCTCCGATTTAGCCTTCAAATGAGTCAATTATAGCTTCTCGATCGGGCTGAGGTAAGAGACTGTGGAGGCCAGGGCGGCAAAGCATTGAGACCATATTCTTACAGGAAGTTGAGGATACGTCGATTTTTGTGAGGCATGGCATTGTTCTGTTGGAATAGCATGCCTCTGCCACGAAGATTTAGTGGCAATAGTCATGACAAGTTTCTGGATGTACTGCTCAGTTTTCAAGTACCCTGAACAGTTTGAAGAACGCAAGTTCTTTTATCAAAGACTGTCCAAAATCAGCCTGCGCCTCCTAAATCAGCTGTTCGATGTGTAGACCAAGACTTTGCCGTAATCCAGCACCACGAAGAACGACTGCAAAGATATTGTTAGTGTGTGTGTTCAAAACTAATGACTTCATCCGGGTCAACGTCCTCCTCGGATATTTTTCGTCAGGCGCTGAGAACTCCCAAAATCTCTCGAAATACACACGGATTTTTTCAAACTAGGGGCCATCAGCCGGCCTCCGACCTTCAGTATCTACTTCTAAAGGCTGGAGACATAGAGCAGAATCCCGGTCTATTATTCGAAATCTGCAGTAACCGATTTGGGCGACAGCCATGCCCCTCTTTTGTATCAAGACCCCATCAAAAGAAATGTAACAGCTTTCACAGTAGTAGAGTGGTGAACAAAGGGTTTTTTCAGGAACAGCAAAACTACCCCAACTACCCCAGCCTATTATTTTTCTATGACCCCAACAGTAAGCCCTTTACGCCTCCTATTTATAATGCCTGTTCTTTTCTGCCATGTTTGTTCAGAAAAGCTTCGTATTAAAGCTTCCTATTTGCCATGCTCAACTCAAGATCACACTGCAATGTGCCATAAAATGTGCTGTAATATATACATCCAAATATAACCAAATATCATCAAATGGCTATCAATACTACACAAGTCCGAACTTTCGCAGGTAGAACTACTCATGACTTCCAAAATAACGGTGTCACTAAGAATATAAATAATAATAAGTGTTATGGCTGCAAAAAACCATCGTTGTCATAATAAAGTTGATTTCCTGCTGTACCTACCTATACTCAAAGCACAATACCACAAAAGCTGTACCAAACTTACCTGAGACTTCAACAACAAAGTTGAAACTGTAGAGTATTGGTCTTGCGAAAAGCGCAACAAGATAGCTGATCTACACACTAATCCATTTCTTCCCAATATCACAATTTCGGTAAAATTATCGCCTCAGAGCAGATAGAGTATCCGCATCTTCCAATGGAACACAGACGGGTTTAAGAACAATTTTTTTGAGCTACAGAGCAAAGGGATTCACGGAAAGTACGACTTGATCTAAATACAGGAGTCTAAACTGAATCAAGAGGATAACACGCCGAAGTTCTTGAGATACGCTTGCATCAGAGTTGTTTCTATGGGTTCCCTTGGAGGAGGACTCTTTTTTTTATCAAGGAGGATATTATCTTCACCAAAAACAGATACAAAGACCAAAAAGACTCTCTTAATCTTTCAAACTTTAAAATTAGGATATCTAAACTCCGATAGCTAACCATTGTCAACTGTTATTTCCTACCCAACCGGACAAACGGTCTGAGCCGGAAGGAAATCCCTATACATCGTTTACCATACGGTAAAAACGTTCTCCTTTATGGCGATATAGTGGGAACTGAGAAATGTGGGATAGTCACCAACCAAAAGGTCAACATGGATAAATTATTCAAACCTGACCTGCGGTCAATGGGATGGCCTGCATCATTGTATCTATAGCTCACACGAGATTGAACAGAAGCCCTGGTGGGGTCAACTCTCCAGACATCTCCATCTGTCACCCAAGTATGACCGGCAAACTTGAATGGCTTCCAGAATTTGTCGTGGTATCATTTCCAGATACAATAATGAATGAACAATTCAGATTGACATCAATTAAATAACTATCCTGATTTATTATTTTATACAAAAATGTATATGTATGATTACAGACATTTTAGTTGCTTACACATTAAATATGACTACCGTATATAGTGACTTGTGACTCACCCTGTATATTAAAATTCTGTAAGAATCAAAAGATGGTGTTTATTTGACCTTTAAATGCAATATAAGCCAATTTAAAACAGTGTATGATGTGCATTATTTGCTGCAACAGAACAAATAGATAGTCCATACCACAAAAAAAACTAACTTTGTATTACATATTTCAATGCTCGTATGTGTATGTTAATTAATATATATATACAAGTATAAATTAATCGGAAAATGAATATAACTTGCAAATATAATACGTATTCTAATAGCTTGTGGTACATTACAATGCTTCAAATTTATATTTATATTAGGTATATCAGAACTATAAATATAATTTTTGGTTCACTTGCACGAAATTTACTTATACATATCAGTTTCACATCATATAGATATAATAAGCTTTCGTATAATTATAAGTCAAGAATTAGTGACTTGTTGATTTAAAGATTTATAATAGCTTTTCACATTCTTGATAACTGTTTAAAGATTTATTATTAAATTGAGTAAGTTCGTTTTAACTTACTTTTGAAGATAATAATTCCATCTTCACGAAAAGTTAATTCTATTATGCAGATGTACAATAATAAGTTTTTATTAATTATTTGTGCAATTGTAAATTCACGTTGACAAAAAGAAACGTCATTATCATAAAAAATGTATTCATTATCATTAAAAAAGAATTATTATATTCAAATCATATTAAGTACAATTATATTAACCAATATTAATGAACATAATTATATACAAAAAAGTCAACAGTTGAGTATAAATTATCTTTCTATGACTTTACCAGCCAGAAATGCAGGCATGTAACGTAAAACTCGAGCACACCAATTACCTATGACATTTCTGAGCAGTGATGGTGTTGATGGCATAATGACCAACTCGTAAAAGTATTCGCTGAAACGCTATGCTTTTAAAGTTAAAGTGCCTCGTCGTGTCGCTGTACTTCGATATCCATAAGTTCATTTTGATCTTCTTTATGGAAGCAACATATTATGGACTGTATAACGAATAACAGTAATTGTTACAAAACATCAGATGGCTATACTATCCAATCAATATCAATTTCTATGTCAGTGTGCACCACACCAGTCAATCAGGTGTTACCACGATGTCAATAACAATAACATACTAATAATAGAATGATACAGTAATATACTTGTATAACGCTAGGTATGAATGCACCTAATAACTGAATAAACTGGTTAAAACTTAACAGTTAGGATCCATGTTTGTTTAACTACATGCTAAGTTTCAAAACTCTACACGGCTAGTAAATTGAAAAATTATGGTGCGTGGGCTAATGAGCATCCCACTCCCGGTATAAGGACGCTCGAAAAATTACTGTATTGATAGTGTTAAAGAAAAAATTGAGTCTTATAATAATATTCAAACAATAACCGTAAGTTTTATATAATATCACAAACGCTAAATATTTAACTGTTAATAACTATATATTCTTTGCTTGATCATCTCAGATTCATGATATCAATGTAGAAGTCTTCAAGACCTTTTTCGCTCCCGGCGGTAACAAGGAAGAGATGACAAAAGCTTTCTGTGAAGGCAAGGGTCAAGCCAACCTCAAGGTATGTACGAAACTAAAATATGAGGATAAAAATTCATACACATATCAATTCAAAACTTTAATTAGTCCATTGATTAATTAATCGTCTTAAGTAAGCCTTCAATCCTTAAGATATTTGATAGCAAAGCGCGAAAAAGTATAATAAAAGAGTGGAGTCATGTTTTATACCTTTCAAAGACATGTATAAGGCGATCTTACGAGTATGTTTAAGTTAACACTGGAATGCATTTATATATGGCACAAACTTCACCACTGAAAATTTAACTTAATTTTTAGATTATGTTTCTATATTGTTCACAAACCTGCAACGATATATGTTCAACATGATCAAACATTTTATTGCAGCTACAACTGTAAAACTTCTCAGAAGAATGAATACCTATGGCTATAGTATACTCAAATTTGAACTATTAATTGTATCCGTTTTTTTGCAGTTTTAACGTGGTCTACTCAATCAAACTTGGCTCACAGTTGTTCACTATTGTGGGTCTCGGTAATTCAAATTTGTCCACTCGTTCTTTACTGTTTTATGTGTAATTGTCAGACCTTCTTCTTACACAATTTTAACACATAGCAAACCGGAAAATTAAAGAGACAGAGTGGCAGTACCTATATCTAAAATCAAACTAAAAGCTTATTAAAAATTGATTTTTTAGACTTTTCTCTGTATTTTTTTCACTAAAGTATCCAAGTAGGCTATTTTTTTAGATAATTTGAAAACTAAAGAAATTAATATGATATCACCTGCAACGACGAAATCGAATTTATTAGCAAAATCAAACAATTTGATTGTATATAATATGATAATTACTTTCAAAAAAACAATAAAAAGAAAATGCAATTTTTCCTTATCCGTTAAAATTTCTTGAAATGCAATATAGCATCCCTGGCAATATTTGAGAGTGATAATGTATAGATTTCTGCGCGCCCTAAAAATCTATCGTCGCTCTCAAATGTTGTCAGTGATAGAATTTTACTTAATTGTTTCATATTTATAATAAAAGAGGGCGTCAGTGTACTATAAACAGGGCTTGTAATATGTATGTTAATTTGAATACAATTTCCCACACGATGTCCGACTTGAAATTCAAGACAATCTAAATCAAATTGAAGATGAAAGTTTGCCTTATATTCTTATCAAACAAACAAGTGATAAACATCGTTAAACGTTTGGAAGAATTCTTGTGATCAAGGAATTTGAATGACAATTTATTAAAAATTGTTTCTTAACTGCTACTTGAGATACTTTTCTAGTGACCCGAGGTACACTGATGACTCATACTATGTACCGAAATCTCTAGTTTGCTTTCGAGCAGGCTTGCATCGATATTTTTATTTGAAACGTCCAGACATTAACATTAATAGCCGATCCAGAATTCGCACCGTACAATCGAATATTGTACACTATGGTTGCAAAATATAAAACTTCAGGACAAAAACAGTCAAGTGAATTTGAGGCAGTTCAGAAAAATGATAGGATTAAATTGCGACAATATTTTGATGGGTCAAACCCAATGGTATTGCAACAAGAAATACTGTTTAATTTAATGTCTCTCTTCGGGTTAAGAGGCCGTGAAACTATATCACAGCTAACAAAGACTTCCATCGTGTGTTGTACGTCATCAACAAATAAAAGATATCTAAATATAAACTGTGAAACTTTATCAAAAAGCATCTTTACTTCAAAAAGAGTTTGAAGAAAAGAAAAATGCAATGGCTTACGAAAACATTGAAAATCCATCCAAATGTCCAGTAACAGCATGGCTGATGTATGTTAATACAAAGCTCAAACAGAATTGTGATACGCTTTTTCCAATATCAATTAAAGGTAAATCAAGAAAATACTCAGTTTAGTATTGTCCGAAGATGAAATTAGGAAAGCATTACATCGACAACTTAATGAAGAATCTGTCAATTTATCTCCAGTTTCCAAGAATTTATACGAATCATTGCATAAGATTTACTCTTGTTACAATCTTGAAAGAGCGAGGACATTCGAATTAAAACATGTGCAAAGTGACTGGCCACAAAAACGAAATGAGCGTTCAACGTTACAAACGAATACGGTAAGATGAAGATCAGGAAGATCACAAAGATTTATCACGTTCACTCCAATCTGGAGGAAGATCATCTATTGTACAAGTGAAACGAGCTTCAAGAGGGAGAATAGTCGTCTCAACATCGACATCAGAAAGAAATTCCCTGCCAAACAATGTACAACAACAATTGCTCAATGCTTAGTTTTTTGGGACTTTCTATAATTGCAACTTTGACTGTAAATAAGCTTTATACAATACAAGTAGTATTATCTACAAGTTGATGAGTAATCAGTAAATGTTAATAAATCAATAGTGTCTGTGTTTACTTTTTCTATGCTTTATTACAAGCCCGCTTTTGTAGGATATTGTACAGTTGAAATAATTAAGTACAATACATTATATCTTACAGACAGCTTAAGCGTGTTTAATTTGTAAAAAATATATATGTTATCTTCAAATAAAATTTACGAAAATGTGCGTGATATAATTCGTTAACAATCTTATGTTTGAACTCCGCGGAATTCCTGTAAACAATATTAACCAATTAAATCACGCAAACAAAAAACTAACCACAGTAAAGACGTTTAGCCTAGTTGTTAAAACCGGAACTAGACATCAGAAATAGCGAACTAAACGTCTGTTAGACTTGAATTTTTAACATTTACTTGGAAGATGAACGGGTCCATTGGTATGTATATGATAGTGTACTCATAAACTGAAATAACGGAGAAGTAATTTAGATACTAAGTTAAGTAGCTATTGGTATTTAACTGACGACCCTATTATAGCAAAACTACGCATAAGATGCTGCTTACGTCCATTGCTGCTCCATTGAGTCTAATACCAATTCGCTGCTGCAGAAACCACTGATCACTCCGTCTATGGCTGGGAACCTTGTCTTTAAAGCACTGAGCTGCCGTGAGGATCACGCTTGGGTGGATTAGAACGCCGGTACAGTAAGCGTACTTGGACCAGGGATTCACAATCGCCACAACCGAAAGAAACTCCCCCTTATTCGCTATATGCGCTTTGCCGGCAATTCGCCAGTCCCTTTCCTCTTCCACTTGATTCCCTTGTCCTCGACAATATTCCAGTCGCGGCAGAACAAGCATTAGTATTATTATCAATAGTACTGGATGGGCTGTCGCTCTTTTAGTAATCAGGAATGACATACTAACGAATCGATAAATTATTCCGGACTATATTTATGTCGAACTTACAATCAACTGGAACTTATAGTAGCATATTGATGATAAACTTTAATGAGTTATTATATAATAAATCAATGTTATGTATTTGTAAATATTTATTTAAATTCCGATGAATAAAATATCCATAATCAGTAGTCGATCATAATCAATTAAATTAATTAACTCACCATACCTATTTAAACCAAAATCATATCGAAACCATAGACTTCTAATGATAATCTTGACTTGCTCCGAAGCCCTAATTTTGTTTCAATTCAATTCGCAACGCATTAAGAGTTTGTATTACCTGTATGTAAAACTAATATATTAGGTATGTATGATAATTATAAAACCTTCTATTTTATTGTATTAATATCCAGAAACATTCAATAAAGTGATAACAACCTTATAAATTGAAAAAATCAAAGGACATTTACACGTAATATCAGCTGCAGAATGGCAGAAGACACCCTATGATATCTGAGAGGTTACGCTCTGAACTGAGTGCCTGAATTGACTGAATATATTTCGAACGATCTAAAAAATAATTAAGTTAAATGATTTATTGTTTTCGCTGCTTCGGGAAACAATAAAATCAATTGCGTTTTCAAAATATTCATTAATCCCCAGTAGCTATCGTATAACGTTATTCTAACAATTTACTTTGCATTTAAAATTTGAATTATTAGTTTAATAAATGCATTTTGACATATAGATTAAATTCTCAAAAGAGATAGCATCATCGTCTGTTGATAAAATTTATAATCTGAAAGAAAATAAGTTTACAGAATCAACAGATGCATAAACAAAATTTGCGGTTCATATGTTTAAAGAATGTTTTACTAAAAGCGGTGAAAACATTAATTGATGCCAAAGAAAAGTTAAAAGTTTTGGATGACGTACTCTTTTTTATGCTTCGGTGAAAAATATAAGACTAACAACATTTAATTGAATTCGGTATGGTCTGAAACGCTATTTCAAGGAAAGTGTGGATATTAACATAGATACGGATACGGTGAATGGCTCACAATTAAAGAAACGCTCGAATATGTACGGGTGTGTAATAAAGAAGTTAGAGCAAGATGGTATGGGGTTTATTAACCATTACCTTCCAATAGATCTAAGTGATATAAAGTTAATAACATCTAAACTCACAACCATCAATTCCTAATCGAATACAATATTTAGTGTGGCTTTTGTGCTGTCCTTTTTTAGTAATGAAAATTCCGCTATAATGAAAAAAAATGATTTGTGGTTGAAATCAAGAGATGAAATCCAAAAGAATCAGCGTGAATATGATTCAGAGTACAGTATCGGAGGACGAATATATGCTACTGGAGGTGACAAGTGTCCTATATTTCTGTTTGAAATGTATTTGTCTAAAAAAAACGTGACAGATTATGGCAACGCCAAAAAGAAACATATTTTGATGATGAAGACACCTCGTATGAAAACAGACCTGTAGGTAAAAACCTTTTGTCAAAGTTTATGTCCAAAATATATACTTTTTTTAAACTTGAACTCAAAGTTTACAAACCACAGTATCCTAGTTTCATCGTGCTCTATTTTAGGCGAAAAGTTTGGTGATTTAGATGTTCAAACCGTGTCAGGTTTAGTGACTTAGTTAGGTTTAATCACTTAGTGCACTGGGAAT
This sequence comes from Invenusta paracnida, assembly GCA_036023295.1. Classification (NCBI taxonomy): domain Eukaryota; kingdom Metazoa; phylum Platyhelminthes; order Proseriata; family Coelogynoporidae; genus Invenusta; species Invenusta paracnida. Next base: position 5,363 of record JAYRBW010140345.1, on the reverse strand, counting down.
CTATAAATGAGATGGTGATAAACGAAAGTCTGAGATGATCGACCAGTGAATATTTGGGTTGCAGTTCAAGTTCTATTAGCAAAAATGTAGCGAACGCTTCGGAAGATATGGACTGGCCCGAATTATGTAAGTAGTACTGAAATTGAAGAATGTTTTAATTTGACTGATAAGGAAGAACGATCAGCCCTGTATATAAATATTAAACATGCTTACAACGTTACAGTTAACAGTTATTACAGATAAATTATTGATTTATGTAAAACTAGTTTGTTTTTATTTAACGTGTTTATGCCATAGATATAAATTAACTATAATATTCCTAGATTGGCAAACTAACGCAAAATGCATTAACAGCGACGGCTTCTTGCGGCAGCTGAATTTGATTTTCAGACACTATCGACCGCTAATTTTAGATTGCTGATAAAAATTCAAAATTCGGTCGTTTTATGTAATAAGCATATAAACATGTTATTCTAGTGTTAGTCATTTCAATTAAAATAGAAGACAATACTCCAATAATATGTACTTACGAATAAAAATGTATTCTTTTAGTAGGATCGCTCCACTTACTATAATTGCTTCTCGGTTTACAGCATAACAAGTTTTGGTCATTTCGCTTGTTTTAATATCTGCCCCTAAATAGAAAACGCCACGAATCGGCAAAGTTTGCCAATCTACTTTAATTAAAGAATATTTATATCTATGGTTTATGCAGAATTCATTATATTCAAAGTTAATAATATTGTTAAAGTGCTTAAATGTACTCGTTTGAAATTATAGATTGATTGTCATTTCTTGAATATTCTTTTAATACGAAATATGGGGTTATTGACTTGTTTGTAGATTTTAAGAATTTATCCTGGTTGACAATTAGCCGTTAGTGTATTGATTGAAACCTGTGATCAAAACCAAAATAACAGTATATCGGGAAAAAGTGGCCAAGAAACGATAACGACAAAATAGTTACATAAGATGAAAGATGCGTTCGCATAGTTAAACCATTAATGACATTGATATGAAAAGAAGTACGAATTATATGTTATAATTATACTTGCTGTTAAAATAGTTTTCAATATTAACAAAAACGTTGCAATAATAATGATGATACATAGTACAGCCATCGAAGAAATATGCATGGCGCCATTAAATAATTGTCACAATACTTTCTGTTTAAAATGCATAAATGTATAGATCAATATGGAACATAGGTACATATACGTCTAAACTGTACAATTCATAAAAATATGACAACAAAAATTATAGAAAATATCGTGGCAATGGCATAAAATATATTATTTTACTATGTTATAAATATTGGCTTAGTTAAAACAATTACTTTTTGCATTCATGAGGGTTTCATTGCTTTTTTAAAAATGTCTCATTGACAAGAATTTTTCAGAAAATTTGTACAGTATTTTGCTGTCATATTTTTTATGAATTTTAGCATTAATGACTAGAGCTGTTAGTACCTCTCAAGCTAATTGCTGACGCTCTTGTTATTGACTTGACGATGCGGTAGCATCGTCTAATATTTCTCATGTATTATTTTGTTTTATTGGAAAATTTACACTGATTGCTTTTTATCAATAACCCAATATCACGTTATAGGTATAAATCAGTTGATATTATATATAACGTGTACATTTTCTATTTTTATAAATATATACAGTTTTTATTATTTTATTACATATTTGTGAATGATATTAGTGAAAGCGAAACCATTAAATCAAACAGAAAGTCTTATAAAGATCCTAGACATTTATTATTTGTTACATAATATGTATTACATATATTCTTCCATATGAATCGTATAACTGAATTTATTCCTTTCTTATCTTTTGCCAGCAAACTCAAAAACTAAACCAAAACTTTGTTTACAATATTAGTGCCTCGTAGCAAGTCTAGATTATCAATAATTTAGTCCCTCATATATGTATATATATATTGTAAAATATCAATTTCTTTAAAAATTATGTCTTTTTAGTTCAGTTTCTCCAAGGTTTACAAGTATTATATATAATTTTAATTATCTAAATGCCATGGCGTTACCGTATGAAATTCTCTCTCCATGTTTCGTATTAAAGGTTCTCATATTATTGCATAAGCTCTGCTTAAAACAGGAACACAAATTTGAGTATACATGGAATCGTGTGTTAGTGTCGTCATTACTATTCAAAATGTCACAATAATGCAATTCTAAATGCTATGCATAATTTAAAAAACAATATGTATATTTTTTACATATTTTATATATGTATATCATTAATCCAGCTAGGCAATATAAAACAATTACAAGGCAATATAAAGTTTATATATGCCTTCTAATTTTCAATTTCTATAGATTTTTGTTAAAGAATACTGTCTATGTACAGTATCATTGCGGGCAAATACAAAAATATATGATACAAACTTTAAGACATTTACCAATTTCTGACCATTAGGCTTTTTCTAAGTCATACCAATGTAATAAGAAGTAAACTTAAAATAACAAATTACATTTTTTAATTTGTAACAAATTTTAGAACATATTGCTATAATGATTTGTTTGATTATTTGTATATTTATTTTGTACTGCTTCTTCTGCTTTCTTCATCTATAGATTAATTTCTTCATCTAACTCAATATAGTTAGAAGACTCTTGAGCTAGATTTTCAATTTCAAAATCTTCCAATCCCGAAATTATTCCACCGGGAATCTTTGAAAAATCTAACATTGAGTTCCAATTTTGTGCCATGTTAAAAATAATTTAAAACATAATTTTTGCTGTGTACAAATTTAAATTTAAAATCGATTAATGATATAAAAATTTAATTTGTCTATTACTTCAGATTTATTCGATTTTTTTAACTTCCATAGACAAATTAAAGATATTATAATATACCTATACACAACGTATACTCGTATATATGTTTATTATTTACATTATGTACAAATTGAGATGGTTGAAAACAAAATTCAATATCAATCTCAATAAAAGAATTTATCCAATTCTTGTAAATTAAAAATTATAGGGCCCAATTGTTTGTAGCAAATATAGTTATACATTTTAAAAACTTTTTACAATTATTTCCATTAATTCAGTTTTTCAATATTTTTGTATATAATACATATAGTCTATGGTATTATAGATATATTATAGTAGACATAAAAACGTTGTCTAACTTAGTCTGTGCAACCTCCACGAGCAACAGTCACTCAGCACCCAAGTGAGCGTTAGTGTCATTCTGTGTATAACATTGTAAAGAACATTTTGCATAGTTACGGTCATGCTGACTGTTGATTGAATGAAGAGTAGATTCACCTCCTTACTTAATAATTGCACCCAATTTCTTACACGGATTCTCTCTGAAGAATTACCTGGTGTTGTGTTGTAATAATTGCATACAGTTGTTTATTACTAACTACATTCAGTAGTAGATTCATGTAAAATGTATATTTTAGTATAATGACGTTATATATAAACATGCGTTCACGTAATATTATGGTATTGATTAATTATTTCTCTGTCTATGTACCCATATAAATGAATTCATCATTGTTCACCATGACACACGCTGACCAGTTACCATCTTGGTTCTGCATTATACTGACTTACAAATGGAATGTTACCTGTACGATTATATAACTACAATACATAACACCTGGCTATTGGCGTTTATTGAAGAAGTTAATTTTGTTAACCTTCATAAATTGTTGGGTTGCCAGAAGCCATATCATGGAGGAAGGTTTTTTTCTGCGGGGTAGCTAACACATTTACTTTGTTCTAAGAAATTACGGATTGAACCAAGATTGTGTCTCGAAAATAAGCACCTGTCCAAGTTTGTCCATCTTCTTTAACCACCAATATCATATTTTGTGCAAACGAAGACTCCAGACTGATGTAAACTGGATGTGCTGTCAACTTTGTCACCTGGCGATAACGCTCATGTTATTCGATTTCATCGATGGAGGTTTCCCAAACTCTGTCACTTTGGTGGCTGGGTTTCCGACTGGCGTAGATGAAGAATTCATCACTGCACACCAACATGGAGGATATGTCCTCAGCATTCCATAGTCTCAAGTATACATACTCCGGTTGTGAAGGTGTCTTGATGGGTTAAATGCATAGAATGCATTGAACTGTCCATTGAACTGTCCATCTTCTCTAGCTATCCAATTTGTTGTGTTAATTTATGAATAGGTACACATTTTTTGTCTGCCTGAACTTAATCAATTATTCGTTTTTCGTGCTCGTTCAAGATACAATCTGCTTTACCAATGGCTGATTAGTTCATTTTACCATCGTTTGGGTGATCCCTGTTTCAGTTGAACTTTACAAATTGTTCGCTTCGCCCAATTCTGTCAGCTTACCAACTGTATTATGGTACAGTTTGTTGCCATTGCATCGTTAGCTTAATAAAGTGTAAATTGCTTTCATTTGGACAAAAATCTTTTTTCTTCTAAATCGACCATATTTTATATTTTGCATGTATACTAATGATAATCTTAAAGCAGAATAACATGGAAATTAATTTTAAATATTATAGTATATTTTGTCTTAAACATTTATTAGTTGGATTTCATCCTCGAAACCCAAATATAAAGTCTCCATTATAATATAGGTATCCATTTTAATAGATATAAGTTCTTCGTTTCCTGATGTGATTCCAAATTTCTTTGTTTGAGCTTGATAGCTGATACCAAAGTCTCTATGCTTGATGACTTGTTCGAGTAAATTAACATGAAAGCCCCCGTTTCCTCTATGAAAACTCCGGTCATATAATATAGTAGGTGGGATTATAAGTCTGCTCTATTTCAGTTGAGTTTTCCATTACTGATTGTTTTTATTGCGTTGACAAAGGACATCTTGAATAGATCGACATCCCTTTGATTACAGAGGAACATCAAAGTAAATATTGTCAGCCAGTTGTGATTTATCATGGCATGGCTTGTTTGCGTGACGTTCTTTGTCCGCATGCCCATCGCTTGGGAGAAGTTTTCTCTCATGTATCCTGTGCATAAAGGCTTGTTTATTCACATCACTACTGCATGTGCGAATAACCTAGTCAATGCCGTAGCTTTCATCACTTGCAGTCTGACTCTCTTCATCCCCTGCTCATAACAGCAATCCTCTGTCAATACTACCAGACAGGAACGCAAAGTATAGGCGATATAGCGTGGTCTTTGGTATGTTATATTAAGTACGAGTATGTACCTAGTATCAATATATCTATTTTAAATGATCAATCAATTCTTTCAACAATAGGCATATACAATATTGACATACATATGTATATGGGTAATTCCCCAAAAAATCCCAAATTGGTGTCCCCTGAAAATATTTCCTCTATGAAATTGTTTTAATAACGTTTTTTTGTTATACA
>JAYRBW010140334.1:0-15160 GCA_036023295.1 Invenusta paracnida | reverse complement strand
CATATTGGTATATTTCCATACAAATTTATAGGATGTTATACCTATGGGAAGTGTGATTTTGGAGGGGGGGGGGCCGAATCAGCCCCCAACCGGCAGTTCTGGGAAGTGAAAAAGACCCCCGTTTAGATAGGGTTAATTTAAGTTAAATAACAAGCAAAAAAATAAATTAAAAAAGTGAAATTAATTTAAGGCGGGAAACTTGGAGATTACCTATAACTCTACTAGCTTGTACTCATTTTTCAGAGAATATTATTCTCTATTTTATTGATGAATTTGGAACATTTCTAGTCAATTATTAAATCCTTATATTATACTTTGTGGTTGACAGACAATTTGAAATTGATCTAAACTAATGAACTGATTTTTTTAGTCTCAGGAAGTGAGAGAAAGGCATACCTATAGTAACTTTTGGAGTAATAGCCATGGCAGCTTGTAAATTTGTGCATCTATTATACATGTTTAGCCTTTGTTTACAAATAAAAAGCATTTGTTGTAACTATCTGACAGATTTTTTAATGGTAGTGGTTATAGCATGACAGCCTTGTAAATGGAAGTTTCAGGTTTAATTCCATTGATGTAGCCCAGGTTGAGACTTGTATAACTATAATTTTTGCAAAAACTTTTAAGATGTTATCTAACAATTATGAAGTCAGCTATAAGTTATAACCTGTGGCTGTATGACTGTTTGTATTTATATCTCCTACTCTGCCATTTCTATACTAGTATTACTCATAAAATAAATATATATGTTTAACATTGGCAGTTGTTAAATTGCTGATAGTATTTCCTAATATGAAATCATAATACATGCAAACAAAACACACCGCACCCTTGCCTTGTTTGTATAATAAATACTGCAGCACAGCCATAGGCCCTGGTAACTACTAAATATAATATTTAGTACTATTGGTATAGCTAATCTTATACGAGCCATTATAGAAAGATTATACTATAAGTATAGATAGTCTTTGGTATGAGTAAGAATATTAAAGTCTAAAATAAAAATAGTATATCATATTTATATACTGTAATTAATATTATTAATAAAGTATAACGATTATTTTTTTTATTTTAATGTAAGTTAACTACGCATACTAACTATTTGTTAATTATGATATTTATATTTTTATATATAAAATTATAAAATTAATAGAAAAATTTCCATTATAATATAAACAATTACTCAACAGAAAGCTCCGAAACAGAAAATTTAAAAAAATTACAGAAAAAAAATTCTTATTAACTAAAACAAAAGCGGAGAGATGTGTTGATAGCTCAATGTTGAGAAAACATAAAAATAATAGATATTAAGACACAAGGGCCGGGTGGTGTGATCTGCTGACTAGATGCATAAACAGCCAATAAGGTTTAAGATAAGAACAGTGTAGAAGAGTGAAGAGAAGGTATATTAGTATTATATGTATCTAATATTCTAATGCACTTGATTTGGCTGTTATGCATCCAGTTATCTGATCACACCATACTTGTGTCTTAACAGCCAGCGTTCGATATAAAATAAATTGAGAAAGTATGGAAAAATTTAATTTGACTTGCTTCTTGTATATGAAAATTTGGAATTTTCGTGCATAAATGTATAATATTTCACTATTTTTGTATGTATAACACGATATTCATATTTATCCAACCTTATCTAAGGTAATATTTAATCGCAACCAATGTGCGATTGGTATTATACTCGGTGATCTCTTACATAATGTTTCCAATCCACAATGGATTTGCCTACAGACATGCATGCAGTGTGGCTGTTGTCGCATTAAAGTCAGACGAGCTGCAATGAACACAACCGTGTTACACTAGTAACACCGCTGTTGCAGAGAAGTATCAACAACGTCCTCTCCATGAACAAGACCAGCCTGCAGGACCGCCATATTCAATACCACTGCCAGTTTCGGGGCCCAACGAAAATCCCTTCAGCATGCCAGCCGGCTCTTATCATACCCAAAACAGTATTCTGCTCCGACAATCCCAAAAGCCCGCAATTCATACGACTGCGCTGTCACACATCCTCAACCTCGATAATTTGACGCTTTTTCATTTGTGAGAAATCTTTATGTTTGTAATCTATAATTGACCACATATATGTAGATTAAGTTTACTTTATCCTTTATCACGTATTGTTTCATAAACACAGTTTATGTAGTTTTGAAATTACTTTCTCAGTGTTTGTGATATGTATACATACACTGAAACGGAGCACAATAAGTAAAAAATATACATTTTTATTAACTATTTACTTAGTCTTATGACCGGCAAGCGATGTACAAATTTGAGAACATTTCAATGTACCAGTTAAACCATTACATTCAAATACATAATACAAATTACTTTAGTATTTTATTAGACAAGGCGGAGTAGCTTCTAAATCCGATAACAGTTTAAATATAAAGTACATATACATATATGAATGTACGACTTATACTAACTAAACGTATTATACATTGAATTTTTCAGTATATGTAGGTATTACTTATAACAATCGATAAGATTACTATCATAGTGTATCACATAATGTACCTACATATATACTCTTACAAATTCCATTTAATTTGTAATGAAATAATTTTCATGATATATTATACATTCTAAATATAACAAAAGTAATAAAATGTAATAGGTGTACAATATAAAATAAAAGTATTCCAGTGATTTTTGAACTGTTTTTTCTAACCGATCTGTGATGATAAACATCTACCATTAAAATAATTCCAGACTCGTTGCAGATACAAAATATATGCTCAATATACTCTACGATTATAAAAACATGGAAATTATATATTTAATAGTTTTTATTTTTAATTTATAAAACAATAACAATTTTTAAGTTACAAGAAATAACAATTATTTATAAAACAATATGTTTTGCTAAAACAAACAGTATCATAAGGTAAACACAAGATATAACTGAACATTATAATTATACTAGTGAATAAAGATCACATTTTAATTATACAGTTTAAAACATAAAGGGAACACGAATTAAATACATAACGACTATATAGGGTAGGAAAATGCCATGTAAATACTCATTAACAGATACATTTAATTTATACATTTAGCAGTCAGTAGGTATATAAAATAGAAACATAATTTAAGTGTAAACAATTACATAATACTTTTAGTGCCTTTATTTGGGTTTTGTAAATCAATTAAATCCACTGCCTAATTATTATTTAAAAAAAAATGACATTATTATTTACTAAAATTTAGGCACAAAATATATGTTTTGTTTAAATTGATAATGTGCTTAATACAATCAAACTTTAACAGTTAATATTCAGACCAATTTTCCTCCATTTCCTTGAATACAATTTCACATTGATCGTTTAAAAGCGTGTTGGAGTTGATTCTAATCTGCAATATAACATAAATAACATAATATAGTAAATGTTTAACGAAACCATCGTTAAATTGTTAGAGATTTATAAAAATTTTCTCAATCAGTAATTATAGATTTCATGCATGCAAATGTTATTTAACGAATACAATAGTTTAACTTAAGAAACATTATTAGAAGTAGTGCAACAAATAAAAAAAGTGCAATTATTTATACTACATACATATACAGCGTAGAATCACAGATATTTCTAATATGTTAATTAACATATCTCAAACTTCATCTTTAAGTTTGACTTTTTCGTCGTCCACTACGATTATAACTCCATCTTGATATTGTATGCAATTAACAATAGTCGATGCTCTTCCTTGTTTAAAATATAATTTGTATTCTTTAACCAGGGTTCCTGCACATACCCTAAAATAACTTTTCCAGGACTAAATGGAAAATTTCAGGGCTAAAGTGATAAAATTCCAGGGCTAAATAAAGAAGCGGCAAAATAGTTTTTATAATGTATTGTATAATTATACAAGTGTAGGCGAAGAGGCGTTATAGCGACCTACGAATGTGTAAATGTGAACTATAATTCTACTTAGTGTATCCATATTTAGGAGTATAAAAAATAATGATTATGCAATGGTAAAACAGTTATTTTAAAAATATTGTAGAGATGTATATAAGGAAAGAAGAGTATATAATATAGTTAAGGCAAAGAAACCAACTGGTAAAGTATAAAAATGAAACAAACGCAAACACAGTTCAATAGTAAAGTCACTGCTTCTGGAGATGATGCGAAATGATACGTTCAAATCAATAATAGTAAACATTGATAATACTCAAGGATTGGACAATTCATTGATTTTTGAATCACTCTCACTCTAGACGATTTGCTCATATATTCCTCCCTTTTGCTAACTTTCTAAGAGCATTTGATTCAATCACATATTTAAATGTATGAGTAGCCTCAGCCTTCATAGACAACTTATCTGCACTATGTTGAAGTGTATCAACTTCCTTTTATAGACGTAACCACTTCTTCTTATGTTCATTCAAATATTGCAGTTCCCTTTCTTGTCGCCTCTTCTTATTTGCTTCCTGTTTCCTCAATGTTTCATCGTCCAGAAAACACCTATACTTGGTAGGAGCACTTGCAATAGCAAGAGGCATTTGTGGAGAGATTATTATCAGAGACACAAATAAACAAAAATGTAAGAAATTAACCCAAAAATTATATTTTAAATTCCAGGACTTTTAATATTTTTCAGTGCATTTTTAGTTTTCTTAAATTAAAGGGCTAGTGCGGTAACCCTGTTTAACAGCTAAGCTGTGTTAATCATATTTGTCTACATTACAATCTTGCGCTATTTCGATTATTAAATGCCATCCATTGTTATCTGCACAATCACACACCTTAAACTTCTTAATGAATGCGTAGACTAATTAGTGTAGTTTAGCAATACTAATAAATACTTACCATATATACCGGTATGCCACTAGACACGCGCCATACGAAATTTTGTTTACTAGGCTAAATTACATGAGAAAACCAATATAAACAAATCTTACCTCTTCATCCTGCGATAGTTCCTTCCGAGTTCGGTTTTTCAAACATTTATCTTCTTTAAAATACGTCGAAATAAGCTAAAATGAATTGTTATATTATGTAAACAATTTGAACATAATAAGCATTATATTAACTGAGCAATGCTATACAGCTATAGTCACTGTTAGATAAAAATACGAGTTAATGCTTTTAGAAATACACTGCAATGGTACTGCATGTTTTATGAAGTCATACAAATTAGCTTTCTTTTCCCTTAACAGTAGAACGGCCATCGGGGGGGGCGGCGGCGTAAAAATACCCCATTTTGTATTCACTCTCGTGGATCCCTAAGTTCTCAACTAAACGAATTGAACCTCCCTAACACGGGCTAAAGTTTGTTGCAAAGCTCCCTGGATGAGTCAATTTTTTGTCAGACGTCTGCTTCGGGTCCTCCCGGGCCCTCCTGACACCTTCTAAATTGTCGTTGACATCAAAGTTTAAAATTCTATTACAAATTTTACAGAAAATATTCTTGATGAATAAACGGCTGATTCAAGTTGCCAATGGTATATACAGGTTGCCATATGCTTTAAATCACTTGTGAGGCTCCTAGAATATTCAGGACGTCAGGGATTACTCTTTGTATCACTATTTCATTAGTATGCATTCAAAAATAAGCAATCAAATATATGTATATTCTAGTCATGTTTGTTGTCCTTAGGTACTCATTTGAAGTAAGTCTAACTGTTCACAAATCTCCTAACGTCACCGTCAGGGACTGAAAGATTATTCAAATTTGCTGTTTTTGGCCGATTTAATAATATACTATAGTCTATGTACAGTTTCAAAAAGACTTTCTCCTGAAGGTATAGAAGAACCCAGATGCTGCAATGGCACTATGAAAAGTTTGTAAACCAATTCAAAATGTAAATAAGTTGGACAATTATATTGATAATGGATGGTCTATACTTTATTAGGATCGTTTAACTCTTTTAGTCCATGAACAGTGACTTGAAGACCATCTCCTGAAGGTCCAGGACATACCAAGATACTACAACTGCATAATAAAACTTGTACAATAACATAATGCGGAAATATAACTTTCAATATTGGTTGTTTAAAATGTTTTTATAAAATGATTAACTATTTTCCTTCTGAAGCAGTCATACAACGAACATCTCCTGAAGGTCTGGATGCTATGGACGTTGCCGCAACAGTATACCAGACAACGCTACATATTAGCTGAGTATTATTATACTATATATTAGACTGCGGTATTGATCTAATGTTATTACAAGATTAAAATATGGAAAAATATGATATTTCCTAAATATTGCAATTTTTTTACGGGGACTCCAGGACGGCCCTATTGGAACATCAAGGCGGTGAGAGATGACGATGGGCCCCCTCTCATAATTTGGAATACTTGGATGTACATGTAATTAATTTTGTGAATGATTTCTTTATTTTACAGTCATTTCTAAAAAATGGGTATTTTTAGCGCCCCCCTCCCCTTGGCTGTCCTACACAAAACAATTTAAACGTTTAAACCGGTTAACAAATATCATAACAATTTAACAAAAATAAAATAACTGGCTAAGGTCAAATGTTTTAATATTTGTAAAAAACTTCACAATTTGCGAATTTGATGGACTAATGATGAAATACGAATATATTTCAGTATAAATTATTGATAAAATTTGTAATACATATTTATTAAATTAACGTTATCATAAAGTAACAATATTACGTAAATCACAAGATGACAAATACGTTATATTGTCCATATTAATTACTAGTTTTGAGAAAAAAAAAGTCTAAAAATCTTGTTTCATACTTTTCGTTGTGGAATAAACGACAGATATAAATTACGCAAAGATACATAAAGAAACAGAATTACAATTTTTACTTTTACTAAGTAGAAAATACAACAATAATCTAAAAATTTAAAGAAATCTGACTTCTTCAGGTTTATTATATGTTTCACAAAATTGCATCAATCTAAATTACCGCGTATTCTGAAGGGTTTGAATTAAAAATTTTATATAAAAAAATATTAGGAATATTCGACTGCATAATCATTCTGTAATATCTTTCATTACAGATTGTCACTTTGAATGTTAAGTTTGCTATATAAGATTAAAAACTATTAGATAAGTATTAAATTGTAATTGAAAAGCAAACTTACCGATTGCTTCGACGTGGACGGTTGACTATAAGAAGAACATCTCCTTCTCCAATTTAAAGTTCTTTGTGACTCTGCAAATCCCCCTTTCGCTTCGAAAAATTCCAGTAATTCTGTTTTGACAGGGGACTTCTTGATATCCTAAAATTGAAAATGATTATACACTAATAAATTTATTAGTTAGTTAATATTCACATGTTTTATAAAAATATTGTCAAAAAATCACAAGCAAATGAAATAATAACCTACATATCAACTAAAAATAACAAGTTTTATAAGACAGGCATTTTACTGACAATATTCATTCAGACAATTATATCAAAACAATCACATATATTGTACGTAAATATTAACTAATATAGTGTTCACGCAAAGAATCTGTCATCATTGCACTAACAAAAAAATCATGAACACATTATAATGAAGAATTGAGCAAAATCAAGTTTGAAAACATTGTCAACACATCTTTTGACTACAAAATTGTCTAAAAATATAAGTGGATTTTATTTAACGTTTCCCCGAGGTGTGCATACACATTGAAGTAATTAAAACGAAACTTTCTCCCATACCTGAATACTTCCAGCTTTCAGAAATCTAGGTTGTGTGTAAAAATTGCGGCAAATATTGTTTTCAAGATCCTTGTTACAATCTAATTTTGTGATCCGTTGAGAATTCATGTAATTATACTTCTTGGTCTAAAAATAAGTTTAAAATAAAAATGAGTTAGTTAAAGTGAATGTGTGAATAGTATACTGTATAAAAATATGATACTAAGTATAATATTAAAATGTTGCTTAACTATAAACTCATATAAATATGACCAAACATATATCCTAACTAGATCGATATCATAAGAATCACGTGTATGATGTGTAGAAATTACGCATGTGTACTAAGTAACATATATATACATTATTAAATGTTTTCTTTGGTAACTTTAATAAAAAATTAATTTTACTTTACTCTAACGTGTAATAAACGTAAACAAAGAAATTATAAAAACACACCAGCAAAGCACAGTCGACTAAGAAACATACTCGCTGCATTGCATTTTTATTGCACAAAATAGAAAAATATACATAATATATATATATATGGCGCGTAATCTTAATTTAATAGAGACAGCCAACATTTTGACGACCGTATTATTGTGAAATCATTCAAAACTCGAGATATCAATAACAAATGAAACTTTGTAATTTGCAGACTATTAACCTTCGCAATAATAATGTTTTTATAGTACGATACAAATAATATTTTAATTTAGTTTATAACATCGTGATATCCTTAAATGGCAGCATAAATAACAGTGTTTGTTCCACCAAAGTGTTCCATTCTCTATAATTAATATTCGTGAAATATGTAGATTATGTGAATTACATTACTTTCCAGCACCGCATGTAGAGCCTCATACACCGGTAGCACTACACTGAAATCGAAAAACCCTCTCAAAGAACACCTCATTCAGAGCACTAGCGCCATCTTCAAACACAAGGAGACACGAGCAGCTGATTTTCTTCCAGAGATACTCGCTCGAGATCCCGACGACATTTCTCTTATCCTCATTAACTCACTGAACCCTACTCTCAAGAGACGTGACGAAGCCATCTTCCCAAACATATCCTGATTCATATACCCACTCTTGCCCCCTCATAACTCCTTGTACACAGCTATATAACACCCTTCTCTCTGGTTCACATACTCACCAATCAAAACGAACTATTACCAATACCACCACACAGCAGTATAACTTGTAACCCATAGTGTCTGTCTTATCTGTCTATTTCTCTACAGTTTTAATGTACTTCGTCTGAAGAAAGTTTTATAACCGAATATATATACGAACTTTTATTAAATTATTATTATAGTAGCAAGGCTTTTTCTTTCTTTATTAATTGGATTTACACCATTAACATTTTAATTGCGAATATTAAATTAGATTTAGTCCATGCTACACTTCCTTTGAAATGCTATAATGCATCGCTACCATATTTGAAAGAATTATGTTTTATTTGCATGAAATAAATCGCCTAATTTTTAAATTATAATTGAAAAGGAAACTTACCAATTGCTTCGATGTTGACGGTTGACTAAAGGGAAGACTAAAAGAACATCCACTTCTCAGACTTGAAGTACTTTGTGAATTTGCCAATATTCCTTTCGCTTCGACAGAAGGCTTCTTGATATCCTATAATTGAAAAGGATTATACAATAATCAATTATTAATATAAAGTAGTAAATGTTGACATGTTTTATAAAAACAAACATAACAATTCATTTACATGTACTATTTAAATACTTATAGGACAACAAACACACACCGTAAATATGACTAATATAGCGTCCATGCAGAACAAATCGGTTATCATTGCACAGATTTTTATGTACATTTTTCACAAATCATTCACATTTCAATATAAAAATGAGCAAGATCAAACTTCAAAACAGTTTTACGTATCTTTTGACTACAACATTGTTTTAACATAACATATAACGGTCTAAATAAATTTGAAGTGGCTAGATTTTATTTAATGTTTCTCAGAAGTGCATGGTTAAACATTTATAGGTCACCTTACAATAGCATTAGATTGGATTGGGTTGAACGCACGATTAGACACCTTCGCGATTGGCGCCAGCAATATACTCTTTTATCCAATGAAATTGCTTTAATATTCACAAATCTTTAATCTAATCGCTATCATTAAGTTATTTTGACAATCCAATTACATTTGAAATTGCTGTGCCCATCCCACGCATATCCCGGGAAATGATTGACAGCTGCAGTATAGTTGCGAGTGTTTCGCGATTAGAGAGCGATTGACTGTAGCACTATCGACAATTTTCAATAATCACACATCCTTTAACATGTGGGTTTCTCTAACCACCTTTGGAGAAACCACTTTCCCTTTTGTCAATCGTTTTTCAATCGAAATGACTTTATCATGCTATTGGACCTGGAGTGTGTGATAAACAGGTATTTTCGACAAGTTTGTGTTTCTTTGTATTATCATTGTTGTCACTCTCCTTTTATTTTAATAAAAACGTATTATTTGGTTTCCAATTAAAGAAAATAAAATGTATCTTTTCAAATGTATTTCATACCTGAATATTTGCAGTTTTGGAAAAAATTGGTTCTGAGTGATTATTGCGACAAACGCTGTTTGTAAAATAATTTCCACAATTCAGTTTTGTGATCGGCTGAGAATTCATGCATTGATACCCGTTGGTCTAAATATAAAATAATGAGAACGTTTAAATGAATATTCCTATAATATGTGCATTATTCAAATATAGTACAATAATGTCACATACTCATAAATATTTTAAATGTATACGTGATGAAATCATCATGATGTGTAAAGACACCCTATTTACACTTCAAAATATTCATAAAGGCAAGATATATATATATATGTAATATACACAGAAATTTTTATATCGGTTTTCCCAATCAATTTAAACGCCGTTATAAACAAACAATACGTAGTGAGTAGTATTGAATGAAATGTTTTGAGAACAACGACCCCCTTGCACTCCCGACCAATCAAAATCGAGTACGCTTTCAGCCAATGTTAGAGTCAGGAGGGTATCAAAGGAGCGCATGCGTCTGTTGCATGTATTATGGTATGATCGGTACGTTACAACTCATTCTACTGATACGTCTGCTTCTGAACAGTTGTGTCACTCAGAATGTTATACACTGATGAAGACTATCAAGAGTTCGACCATTTCCTTAAAATAAAGTACTCGATATAGATCAACCATTATATCTGTCCAATTACCCACCCGTTGAGTCAAATACCTCCTTCTTACAACAGACCTGCTCTTCCGAATTCCATCAATATCCTAGTATTAATCACCCATCAAATGAGACAAATACCTCATCACCGCCCCAGCCCTGCTATACTCTCTCAAACTCTGATTCCCCAGCAAGAGTACAGCCCGCTCTCCTGTCATCTGTGGTCAGTGCTCAGCTGATTTGAAAATCAAAAGTAAGCTCTATAGACATTGACAGTCATGCCATCCCGACACTATACCTCCAATGTAAGATTTTCACGATGACAACGTTCACCGTTCATGTATATCATCGGCCTTTAATGGTGCATTACGATGTGTATTGCCCTAATTGAAGTGACAGTGCTTGGAATAATTCCTGGGCACCAGTGGGGAAGCTGATAAATGTTGGTCTCCGTTTAACAAGGCACCTAGATATGTGAAATATGCAATTACTATATCGACGGTTGACTGAGGCCGTGAAGATCGCCTGCAACTATTTGAAAACACATGGTTGCATAAAATCTTTGTGTGGCACAAATTTGTAGTTCAACTGAATTTGGAGAAGATCGTTGAGTAGGGCGTTCTAAATCTTCTCTTAGAATGTCACATATAAACTTAGCGCTTTCTTTTCGGAAAATGAAAACGTTGGCAGAAATTTTAATTGTCGTAATATTCGAAAGGATTTTGTCTGTCACGTAAAACCTGTTGTGGAATTCTTTGATTAACTACGTTACAAATACATTAATTAGATTGATCATAGTATTCATTTAAAAAAAGTTAGACTAGGTTATTTCTGTTACTAAATTTTGCAGTAATTCTGCAGTATTTAGGAGCACTAATTATTTAATCAACACGTAAATTAACTTCGATAATTGTAACTATTTAAAATGACTAACGCTATTTTTAGAATTAGAAATGCTATGACTCATTAATGACCTAGATAACTTAGCTAAACATCGACTAAACTTCTTAGTCAGCTGTATTGTTTTGTAAATTGCGTTTACTTTACCTAGTGAATGTTATGCTATTTTTAGACAAATACGTCATATTTTTAGTTACTACAAGTTAGAATAAGCTTAAGCGGCGTTCGTAAATACGGCCTAATATGTTTATCTGGAATATAATTTTAATTCTACAGATTGTTTTTCTTTGTGAACGCTTTGCTTGAATATTTTTAGGAGCTAATTTTTCACTGACTTATCAAAGGAATTTAATTTCTGATAATTTACATGATCGATACATATCGGATATTTACAACAAACAAATTTACAATTGTGATGATGATAAAAAATAATAATGTAATTAGAGTGACAGAAAAGTAGATGAACCAACACAAACACAGTAATTCACTAATAATTATTAAATTATTATGAGTGATTATGATTATAAATAATCGTAATTATTGTTACGAATTTCATATATGTAAATCAGTGTGTTGTATAAATAATGTTACCATTACATAACATATTTCCTTAAAATCAATAGGGAAAACCTATAACTTTTAGTTATTTAAAATATATTATGTTTTAGTTCTGAAGTGCTAAATGCTTAGAATACGTTAACATATAATAAACATGAAATCATTTTCAATATATATATACTACTTCGAAATAGTCACTTAAATATCAATTATAAAAATATAATAAGTATAGCTGAAAGCTAAGTTATAAATGATACTATCTACATTTGAATGACACATGTATGATTATATTCGATTGTGTCCATGTTTTACATTTTCATTCCTTAATTTAAAATGTTGTAACGTGCAGATTCCGTATTTGAAAGAAGTACATTGCTACATTTGAATGAACAGAAATGAATCGCCTTGTTACTATTGCGTATACTGACAATCTAAAATTGAACTCACTATGTAATATTTGTTTGAAACGGTATTTAAATTTGATTGGAAAACTCCCTATTATGCGATGTTTCATGCCATTTTTCATGCCATTTCTTCATTTTTTTCATTTTTTCATGCCATTTTTTAGTAAATTCTTTGCTAAATGGCTATCTATTTTTTATTAGATCTATTTTTAATGTATAAATTAATAATATTATTAATTTACCATTGAAGATTTTTGGGGAGGACGCTGTAACATTGTACATGCGTGACGTTTACGTTCAATATGTTCTTCGTTATTAAATGACTTCTAAAAAGTAGGAAAATTACAAAACACAATTCAATTGGTACGTTTATATAAAACATTTAAAACATAAGACAACATAAGAACATGCTAACTTTGTTTTTCTTTGCATCTGATGATCCATGTAGATATTTTCTGTTCAAATGTTCTATCAACTTCCTTTCAAGATCTCCACTATTATTTATCTATAACCCAATTAAAATATTATTTTGTACATATTTTAATAATGCCAATAAAAAATAGGTATCCTTTACTCACACAGAATATTTTCATTGTATTTTTAAGAAATGTTTCATTTGTTGAATGTTTGAAAATGTCTGAAAGCGATTTCGATAGAACTTCGATCAAATCGGTTAACTCCTGAAACATGCAAGATAATACGAGCATTTACACGATTTGTTAAGTGTACAAAATTAAATACTTATATATATATATATAATATAAAACTATTGCTGCTTTTAATACTGCTACAATACTTAACATCTAATATTACTTATATTTTACCTGATCCAACAATGTTAATTAGGATTGGAAATATCACAAATCTTATAATGTAAAATATAGAAATTTGTAATCTACACTTTATTAGAATAACTCCATAACTGTATCCAAGTTTTTTTATTAAACTTGAAAATGCAGGCTTTACAATTACATAAGGAAGTCGAAACATGGAGGACGCTTTACTTAAAACGCATATTTCATTAAATGGTACACTTGAATCTGGCGAAATTAAAACGATTTAACTAAGTAGCAGTATATTTTTTAACAATAGGTAATTCGATGGAAAAGTAAATTGAGAATAAGTAATTTAGTGAATGTCTCCCTTAATGTAAAATGTATATTAGTTTATATTATTAAATATAACATGTATAATAAATAAATCTAATATGTTCTATTTGAATAAATTCTGTTTTTAAGGTACAAACAACAACAGTTTACAAAGTACAACACAATCTTCTATAGTTTAATTATATTACTTTTATCGCTGTATTTTTTAAATGTGTAAAATATCAAATAATTAATTACTGAGTATCTAAAAGTAGTTACTAATATATATTTAACAACTTTATTTTTTTTATACGGAGTCAGTAATCTTTGAAAACAATTTGAATATTGATAGGTAATAAATGTACAACTGCGCTAAGAAGCAGTAAGCATGTAAATATATTATAAATTATATAGAATACAGTAAATAGTTATACAGAAATAGCCAATCACAAACATGCAGAGAGACAGATTTAGTGCAAATAACAAACATTCTATAACATTCTATGACTAAATTGTCAACCAAAACTATTATATTAAAATATATAAATAAAATATAATATAAAATGTAAGTAGAAATTTAACATACACATTGCTTATCGATTAATTTCTTCTTCGTTGTTTTCGTTTTATTCATCTAAATTTAAAAAGTGAAATGGGTACTTGAAAGAAATACTATAGTTACAATTAATTTTTGTTTAAAATAAAAATAATGCCAAACTGAAAACAAATTAAAGTGCAGTTATTTATCCTACAAAACTCACTGCTTAATTGCTTTCTTCAAATGGGCAAAATAATGTTATTAGTCGCACTTCAAATACTGTATATATTAAAAATTCAGACATAATTACTATAGTAAAAAAAATAAACATTTAATCATAAATTATTGAAAAAAAAAATTAATTGAATAAATATTGTCTAATTATAATTAAAAACTTAATCAAATTATTTTATTTTTAAGTAATCAAAAATGAAAATCTTATATAATTATTACAGCTCCAGAAGAAATGGAGGGGTAAATATGAAAGGAGTTAAAAGGAGAATAATAAGCGTGAGTAAGAACAAGATAATGAATGAATCAATATAATACATAAAATGATACAGAATAATTATTTATAATCGTGAACATAGAAATTAAAAAATGAATACATTTTTATAGACAGTGGAATTGTATAAAGTAGATTTTTTATATAAAATATGAATAGAAATTGCTTTACTATCTATATTATATTTTATAATTCCACTATCGAAGCAAAATTCCAAACTAAATTAAATTGGGTATTTTGTATATTTTGTATATTTACATATAAGTATGTGCCAATTGGTTAGATCACTATGCATATAAAATATTCGGCATAAAGAATGATCGCCAAGCAGTTATTTATAGTTCT
>JAYRBW010140323.1:0-15161 GCA_036023295.1 Invenusta paracnida | reverse complement strand
AGTAATCATTTTCAGGTTGTTTGCTGCATTTCTATGCAGCTTGATACAAGCATGCTTAGCTTATATTGATTAATAAGCAGAATGATACATAAGTAGATACCAATTCTTAATCATTCCAAAACTTTTGCACAGTAGTGTAAGTGAGTTTATTCTCTGTGTACAGAATAACAAACACTTTGAAAATTGGGCTGACTGAGTTGTTTCAGAAATGCTTGGTATTATTCCTCCTAATGAGATTGGAACACTGGAGGTTGAAGTTTGTATGCACCAAACCACACCAATTGTCCATTCTGAAATGACTGATACTGTTCAATCTTATGAAGGCTATAGATGAAATGAATACTGCTCCCACTTTGATCAAGTTTGTTTGTGCTGTGATGGTATTGCCCCATGGGAATGCAGAGGTAGAATGAGTATTTAGCATGCTTCCTGATATTGTTTCTAAAAAGAGGAGCAAGTTGTCACCTTTCACAGTCAGAGCTTTGGTGATCACAAAGTTGTATTTGTCAATGAGCAATCACACAAGCTCAGCATTTCCTGTAACAGAATCCCTGCTAAAATTGTCCAGTTCAGCATTTATAAAATATAATGCCTAAGATAGTCAAAACAAAGATGAAGAGAAGAAATAGAAGAATGAATAGGATGTTTTGAAGTGGTTCACAGGAGAGAAAAGAAAAGAAAAAATGCAAAACTTTCTAAACTATCTGAAAGCTTAAATGTTACTGACCATTAAATTGAGAAGACAATACAACTAAAGGAAGCCATGGTGAAAGTTCAAATGGATGCTCTTGCAAATATAAAGAAATGTGATCCAGAATTAACAGAACTACTTTAAAAAAAAGGAGAAAATAAGAAACAGGATGTCACAATGAAAATATACAAGGGCATACTCAGAAGATCTTCTTGCAAAACTATTACAAAAATTTATCACCTGAACTGAAAAATGAAAGGATATATCCTTTTATATGACTATTTATCTATACACTACATTCCTGTTTATCTCCAGTACTATGATGCCTTTGTATTACTAGTTTAGTTGCAGTTTTTACTGTACCTATTATATACATTGTCTATCAGTAAAGACTGATCATTACATCACATATGACATTGTATTTATCTATAGACTCCATTCCTGTTTTATCTCCAGTACTATGATGCCTTCATATTAGTTTAGTTGCCATATTAACTGTACCTATTATATGCATTGCCTATCATTAAAGATTGATCATTACATCACAGTCTTGGGGTTTTACACAAATTGAAATATTTTGCAGTGTAAACATAATTAATTTGGCTATAACGTGATTATTTTTATTGTGGTACCTACTCACCAGTTACTTACCATTGGGGGACAAATTTCTCAATGCCTGTAAGCTGCTATCTCTTGCTCATCAAGAGTCACCAAATCTCAGTGATCGAGTAAGTGATCGAGAAAATTCCTGGAATTGTTGATGAAAACAAAAATTGCCAACTTAAGGTGGAAATGTGCCTACACCAAATGTCAGTTAAGAATGACACCAATGTATCTGTTGCTGAGATTTGAGATACAGTTAAAAATAGCCAGAAGGTCCCAATGCTTGTCAAAGTAGCATGTGCTCTTTATGTTCTGCCTCACGGAAATGCAGAAGTAGAAAGGGTATTTAGTATGCTCCCTGGTATCATCACCAAGAAGTAAACTATTTTGACACCCTACACTACTAAGGTATTAGTTGTCACAAAATCATATTTATGCATGTTGCATTTCACAGCATCAACTTTCCCTATCAATGCCAAATTACTTCAGATGGCTGCCAAGGCCAAAGCAACCTACCAAGAAAGACTCCAAGAAGCCCAAGCTAAAGAAAATAATATAGATATCAAAAACAGATAGAAACTGAATTGTGCACTGAATTCGAAAAGGAAAAGAAGAAGAATGCCAAGTCAGTTAACATTGCAGTCTCATCAAAAGAAATGGATGAATCAATAAAACAAAAACTAGAATATTGGGAGAAGATGCTTAAAATTCAAGAAGAAGCTGTGAAACAACTTAAGAAGTATAACGAACAATTAAATTAATTGACTAAGGCCACTTAAAGTGATCACTGCAAATACAGTCTAGGTTTATTTAGTTACTTGCCTAGTTATTCAGTGTGTTTAAATATGTATATCTATCTCTAATTTTTATCTAGAGACCTTTTGAAGGAGAAGAATAAAATGGACAATCAGAAAGAAGCGGATTTTACCAGGGTACTTTATGGGGTTTTAAAGAGATTTGCAACTGGTGCCTCTTCTGCAGTACTCAGTGAAAAAAATCATAAGAAACAATTTAAACATTCTCCTTACATTTTTATTTAGTCTCGAGATTTTGATAAATATGCAATCATGTGTTGCTGATATAAGACATTTCATGTTTTAACAACTTGATGACTAGCCTAGATGTCTATCAAGATTTTCTGTACATATTTCCATATTGGACTTTTTCATATCTTGAATAACATTAAATAATGTAAATAACTTTTTCAGCCCTGTTTACTACATGTTCTCATTAGAATTTTATTAAACACGTATCTATGTACTACACTTTTAATATGTAATAATATAATATATTATATTAATTAATATTATACACTTTTTATCTAACATATTAAATAAAATACGCAAATATGCGAAAGTTTTATTAAAACGCGATTTTTCTCAAAATTCTGAGTCCTAAGACTGCATGCAGGTATTAAGTAATCTGTATTATTGTAGTGTGTAGCATGGGTGTAGAAATCAAAGACAAACCTAGTCACCCCATGCACACAAATATTACATAATCTTACTCAGCCCAGTGCTATACATCTTATAATGGGGTGGGTTAGTTTGTACTGTTATGGTGTTATTCCATGCTATGGTGACACATACAGCTTTATTTAAATTTTAATGATGTAACTAATATATATCTGTTATTCATCTAATTGGTGTGTGTTACTTTATTCAATATTGTATAAGAAATGTGATTCAAAATTGTGGCCTTTAAAATTAGTTATTTAGAAACTCTGAAAAATGAAGAAAAAAAATAATAACTTAAAAAACATGAATTGGTTAATTTCTGGCAGTCCTATAATATACTTTAACTATTTATGTAACACATTTGAATGGATATTTATAAATAGATGAATTGGTTAGATATTGTCTGCTTAGAAAATTAAATATATTTTAAAATTATCAAGATATCTTTGTACTATGCATATATGAAAACAATAAATTGAATGTCAGCAATTTATTTTCTAATGTTTGATTTTACTTTGGTTTAAAATAACCTTTAAAAACTTTAGTTTTTCTATTACTTAAAAGCAGAGTAATTTTATTGGCTTAAAACATTAAACTTGTATTTGTATCACTGAAATTAGTGTTTATTATATGCTTTGAGAATAATTAAATATATATTATGTTGATATCATGTAATTTTTATTTATATATTTTACATATTTTAGCCATCTTCTGTGGGGTTAGAATGCTCCGTAAAAGAAAGGCACAACCTATTGCATTTTCTGAAAGTAGCAGCAGCGATGGCGGTTACACTCCCAAAGTTTCTCCCGATTCGTCCCCACAACCACAAAGAGCTGGGAAACCTAGACTTAATCTTAGTAAAAGCATATCAGGTAATTATATGCATTATGTTTTATTCTGTGATATATTGTTATAACTGTCCATTGAATAAGAAATAATCATAACAAAAAATATAATTTATTACAATGTTTTTAAAATTACTGAAAATTAGGATAAATTACTGAAAATGTGTTGAGTTGACTTCAATTCATTTACATAATCGAATTTTAATAAATATTTATTAGACATGTTATCATTAATTATTATTTATTTATTAAAAAAATATAAGGAACTTTACTTATTATTCTATAAAAATGAATTATCATTTTTTCTACACTTAGGTTTATTTATTTATTTTATACTCGACTATAACATTTTATTTTTAATATTAATTTTAACATCGTTTATAATAAAAAAATATCATTATATTTACTGCCACAGTCCGTACAGTTATATTAATTCGTGCATATATGTATATATTGTACAAACTATATATTTTTAGTTTAGTCTGTTTATAGTATTTATTAAATTTATAATTTAATATAGAACAGTTATACTTTTTAAGCTATTGTATAATCGTTATATGGCGCAATCAATGTTTATTTTAAAAGTATAAAATTAGTACATATGTAGAATGTAAAACACGAAAAACTTTTTTATTAACAGATTTTTATTATTATAAATCTGTTTGAACCATTTTTCTGAAACTTATACGTAATAAGTTATTATTTATTGTATATATTTATATTCGTATTAAACTTTTACAGCTTATTATTTAAGCTACATACATTACGTTACCTTATGTATAGAAACATAAATATTTCAATCTTATTATTATTTTTTCAATTGTGCTTGTTATCTTAAATGGTTAATTATAATCTACCTATTAATAATATATAACTTCAACAGATTTTGTAATGGTCTCATCATACATACATACTACATAACCATACGACCACCGTTTGCACGAAATGTCTATGTTTTTAGACCTTTCATCTTGAACCAGCTGATCAAACGACAAACGTAAATTATTTTTACAATTCTCACATTATCGATCTAAGCATTTTTTACAAAAAAGCTGTCATTACAAACACATAGCTTGAACATTTGTTGTAGGCTTGAAACCTCTTCAGGCATGTAACTATTCATACTTTCCTTGATTGTTGTACGTCGAAGAGATTCCAATCCAGTTTTAATTTTGCATTAAGAAAACTTTCGCATAAACAGCTCATGAAATATGATTTTAAGCTATTAAATACCCCTGCAATTAAGAGTATAGTGTTTTTATAGTTAAAACAGTATATTCTAGTAACAGAAAAATAAAATAAATAACAAATATCCACGAAAAACATATAAATGTCGTATTTGTTCATTACATTTAATTGACCTTACCTTCTATAATATATGTACATCTAAGATTTAAAATATCATTGTTTCTATATGTCTGACGACTAATTAATTATTATTTTTGTAATGTTAAAATAAATAGACTATGTTTGTGTAATGACATATTTTCATCTTACAAACTCAAATCTTTAACTACAACAACATAATTATAGCTGAATAATCTGCAAATATTTGTCCAAACAATCAAATAATTGTATTTAATTAGAACAATTTTGGCTTCTCTAGAATAATTTAACAGTATAACGAACAAATACGACATGTTTTCAACTAGCTTAAGAGTTCAATATAGACCAAGGGCACAAATCAATTTTAAATGGAAAGTTTGCAAACCAAACATTAATTCTTTTCTATTTTAAACTGAGATATTTAATTTTATAATTTTAATATTTATAACAGATGGTTTAGTTTGTTAAACTTTAAAATACTAGTTAATTAAAAAAAACAAATATTTTACACATTTTATAAAAAAAACTATGTTATGAAATTAATACATAGTTATATAGTTAAAAATTATCACTTTTACTACTTTTATCTTTAAATAGATCGAATACGTAAATAACATGTGTGTAACACATATTCAATAATGACTAACAATATAAAATATAAATCATTTATATGACAAAAAAACGTAAAGTTTCTTACTTTAAGGCATTTATAAAGGCCAATACTTGAAAACAGAATGTTTAAAGTATTCAAACTACTAATGACATATGTATATCTTATATTTGGAAATACCCAGATTCTATAACTAGATATTGATGTAGACATGCTATAATTAGTTGATTGTAACGAACAATGCGATATTGAAACATTTTGAAACACGGCCATATATCGCCAGCAGAATTCTACAAAATATTCGAAATTTGACTCATTGTAATTTAATTATAATATATCTGATAAATTGTGGTGAAACGCGATTATTTCAACTGTTTATTCTGGACTGATAATTAATTATCAGACATATTTTATATGAAACAGGTTACAGATATTGCTACTAGTGAAAGAGTATAACAACCCCCCGCTTTATGAAATCTGTCTACTTCGATGGCCAAGAGTCCCAGCATGTAAAGACGATCTTCATAAACTTTTGAAAAGCCTATATGTTTCAGTCATCATCACTACATAGCAAACAGAACTAAGATCTCACTCTTTCGTTTCTCTCTTTGAAACCGTCTTACTCTTCAATGCATACAATTGGAAACTCACTATCAATAGAAAAAGAACTTTGCCACTCTAGGCTACCCAGAGTGACCTACGCTACAACATCTACTGACTCTATATCACTTCTAACACAATAGTCAACTAACGTGCAGGATTGATACATAAGTCTTTGCTGTAAATAAACGTTTTTATTTATCTAACATTTTGCTAGATACATCATTCAATCTGAGAAATACTGTAAACAAGTATTTACAACAAGTGCTAACATGGCATAAATTTACATAAATGGACTTAAAATAAGGTCAAGAAGATTTTGAGCCAAACTATAATTGTAAAATAAGCACTTGTGTAATAGTGATACATGTAGCTGCTCTATTAAAAATGGATATTATGAAAAGCACAATTCTCTGCTTAATTTTAATCAAACATCTCCCATTTATTCTGTTTCAATGCGTTTGTTTGTTTTTAATCCACAATAACCCTATTTTATTATCAATACAGCGGATGTGGAATCAGATGTTGAAGTGACAGCAGACAACGATGATGAGAAGGAACGAAAAGCCCGGCGTCGCTCGCGCATGATTGAGAACCAGATTGTTACCTTAAACTCTCCCGGTCAATCTCACAGCAACAGTCAACAGCAAGCTCAGGTATTGCAGCAGAGTCAACCTGAGCTGTTCACAGGAATGAGCAATGATCAAGTGGCCGAGCACTATAGTAACTGTATCAAATTGGCAGCTGAGAATAAAATTACGGCAAAGAACGCCTTCAATCTTCACCTAATTGACTATATGACGCATATGCTAAATCAAGATGAAGGGCAAAATTTTCAGGTCGGTTATTATTATTATTATTTGTTAACTTTTTGAAATAAATTCACCAAAATCTATAAGAACAATATGTATACCTATTGTATCCTATATACAATATATATATACACTTTATAAAGAAATAATATAATAATTTAATATGCAATATTTTGATAATAAATGCTAGTACTATTAATGTTTAACCAATTAAAATCTGTTAAGTATGTATTCCAGACCTGCCAACTGTTCCGCTTTTCGCGGGACAATCCCGCTTTTTGAGGCTGTCCCGCGAAAGTAAAGATATGTCCGGCGTTTTGAATATATTGCCTTAAAAATATTTTTAACGTTTGTTTTAACAGTAGTTAAATTTGTCGCCTATATAATTAGTTTCATGATCGTTTTTTTGTAAGTTTTATAAATTTAAACTTAAATAAGCTATAAAGCTTTTTTATTGTTTATTTATATAAACAAATTATCATTTTTTAATACCATTATATAATATTATATATATTATAAAATGTGTAATTTGTACTTACCAAAATTGTACCTCACTTTTAAATGGGATAAACCTAGATACGCTTTTTTTATTCCAGAGCATCTATCTTACCACCATTATGTACTAATTTTAATTGTAATCTCTCTAATTGTTTTATGCTCAAATTAATAATTATTATTTATATTATTATTGGTTGTTTTATTATTCTTGCATTTAATAAAATACATTAAAATATACAATATTGGAAATTAATGAGCTGAAATTATTTAGTAATGAAAGGTGTGCAGAATACTTGAAAATTTATCTGAGAGAGTAGATGTGATTGATTTTAGATGCATTTCCATATGCAAAACGTCAGAATTTTTGCGCTCCGCGCAACTATAGCCTCGGCTACCTCCTCGCCATAAGGTCCCAGCTTCGTTAGTATACTGTCCCGCTTTACTATGTCGTTAGGTTGGCAGATTATTTCTTTCTATACAACGGATAGGCTTATAACGTTATCCACTGATATATTTATACATTTAATTAAAACTGAAATTATTTTTGTTCGCTATTTATTAATATCTTGAACTGTAATGCTGGGTTGTTTTTAACCAATTTTGTAAAGATGTTGATTTGGAGGAATTCTATATAATTCTAATGATTTAACAGCATGATAAGATAATCAAAACAAAAACAGAGTCGCAAAAAAGCCAAGAAACGAACTTTTCAAAAGAAAAACGTTAAAATGATATTGATTCAGATTGAAGTAATTGATATAAAACGGGTGCCAAGATTTAATTGTTACAATGCTTACGGTTAAAACGCATAAACTTATGGATAATAGAGTAAGTTTATTAGTATATTATGTTGATATATATATATATATATTTAATTAATGTTTATCTAAACTTGAAATTTCACAAAAAATAAGAACAAAAATTAAGGATATTGTCATGGCAATGGTATAAATTGTTGTATTTTTCACTATTTTATATTAATTAACTAACTTATTACATATGTAACAACTTACTATATATTCATGCGAGTTCCATTGTTTTTGTAAAAATGTTCCACTACCAAGAATTTTCTGTTCTCTTATTTTTATACCCAAATTTTTCAGTTTCGATATACATTATGTTACTTTATGTGTTATGACTATATGTTAATGCATTTGTATCAGCAAGCAATGAAAAAATTAGATCTTGGCACCCTTTTATATCAATTTTAATGCCTGTACTACATAATATTATCATCAATGTCATTTTTGCTTTTAAGGAGCTCGTTTCTTGGCTTTCTATTTTGCGATGCTGTCATTTTTATTTTAATAATAATAATAAGAAACATGTTTTCATCAAAATTGACTCTTTCTAAAAGAGAATTTAGATAAAAATTTAAAAGTTCAACCGTGGTAGATTTTGTTTGTCAGCTCTTAACGATTACGTTGATACCAAACATTGATTTTTTAATATATTTTCTCCTGATTTATTGCCGGTCAAAGATGGGCCCAGGGTGGCCACAGGTACTAAAATTTTGTTGAATGTACTGGAATATACTCGAATTTTGTTTTTTAATAACTGGTAAAGCACAAAACTGTCCTTTTGCACCAAATCATATATATTGAGTTATTGTGTTTATTTTCACTTTTATTATGTTGTCTTCACTCTTCACCACTTGTTATTATATTTTAGGATGTCACAAACTAGTTAATGTTAGGCCAGTATTTGCCTAATTACATAATATATGTATAAGAGAGATTTTTTTACTGTTTTAATAGATATTGCTAAGCCAAACCATAAGTTACAGGGAACTAATCAATCCTGTCAGCCTGAGTTGTCATTAGATAGGCTTATAGATATTGCTATACATATATTCTTATTGACCATAATACATATTGTTTTTATAAATACTAGCTTTTATTTTTATCTAGCACTGCCGTGCAATTTTTTCTTTGATTGAACATATCCAAACTATTTACTTATTTATATTTATATATATTGTTACACATAATGCTTTTATGTAATCTTTGTTATTATGCTCTAAATTTAACCAATGACCGCATTTAGATTATGAAACAATATAAAGGATAAAAATTACACAGCGCAAAATCATCCATCGATCATCTACAAAACATATTTAAATATTATTCTTCAAAAGTGGCCACCTACATCAACATTGAGTAGTGGGGAGTAAGTACGCCAAGTAATGAAAGCAGAGTTACGGTGGTTATTCCATACAGTTAAGGCTTCTAAAAAATGCCATTCTGAAAACTTGGCTGGTGACTTATTTATAAGAATGTTTTCTGATTCCCAAATTGTGTCAAAAATGACTTGTGGATGGGCAAAGCATACATCTTTCAAATTTGCTATTCAGATGTTTGAGAATGAATTGAAGCTCTGTTTATTGGATAAGCCATACAACATTTCTTTTGATGAAGCCGACAGTTAAATGGCTATTGTAATACGCCATGTCAGTAGTTCTTGACAAATCAGGGTAGATCTTGGATCTTTAACAAAATTCAATGCCATTGCAATAGTCAAGTCTGTTGTCTCAACTGTAGAAAGGTAAGGATTATCTTTTTCAAATTGGATTTTTTATGAAATGGACGGGTGCAATACCATGCGCACCAATTTCAACTAATAAAATATATGTTTCACTTGTGTAAAACATGCATTTTTTACAATTTCAAGATGATTTACATATTCTCGAATATTTTCAAAATATACTCGAAATATAATCGAGTTTTATATTCGATGTAGTGTGGCCCCACCCTGTTAAGGCCTATTTAAGTTAGCAGTAATGACTGTCTAAAGTTGCAAGCATCTCAAGCTAATCGGAGACGTTCTTATTTTTGGTTTGACGATACTGCATCGTCTAATCTATATCGCATCAGTAAGTTAGAAGCTAACATAAAGATACTTGTGATTTTTCATTCCTTAAACTATCATTAATAGAGTAATTGTAGAGTATAATGACTCTATGAGTTGAACATTAACAGGCTTTCTATAAATAATAGGAAATTCTCTTTGCCACCAGTTTTCTACACCCTTTGTACGATTTAAATATTTTTTATTAAGAATGTATTGAAAAGTTGATTTTTATGAACATTTTCTAACATCTATGGAAAATGTTAGTTTTCAGTTAGTGGTCTACTTTTCACTGAGTAAATCATAGATTATTTATTATAAATTATTACATAGATGTAAAATAAAATATCATAGAACTTAAAACGTTACAGAACTAGAAAAACCTTTAATCCCTACTCACTATAATTCTCATAAAAATAGACGCACAATATAATGTTGCTTAATAAAAAAATACATTCATTTATTAAAAATGTTCTTTTCAAATTTCGTGAAAATAATCATTAAATTAATCTTTTTGATATCAAGATTGTAAAACTTAATGTATTATGACTGAAGAGAAGTTTCGCGTTTGTCTGTTTGCAGGTGGCGAGTTCCTCTCTAGACGCTGGTGCAAAGATCTATGCCGGCCGCGTTGACGCCGTCCACCAGGACACTTATAAGGTGCTGACTGGTCTAGGCCGAACTGACAAGCCGGGGGAGGAGGGCGAAGTAAATGGGGCTGTCGGAGGAGGTCTCGATGGAGGGGATGACTCGGATGATGAGGGCATGGGGGGAGCTGATGCTGCTCGCAGAAAGAAGTTGAAGGAGGCACGAGAGAAGAAAAAGAAGAATTTCATTCTTAAGAACTTTAACAAGATTAGGTTGAAGGCTATTAACCTTCAGTTTGACGTAAGTCTCTAAGAATGTTGGTTGTCCTAGATAAAAATGATCGACTGTACGGTTTATCAAAATATTAACAACATTATATGGATATAGTAAATTCTATCTTACAAATGAAAATCATAGTCTAATCGTTAAACGTTATTTTACATATCACTAAATCATAAATTAAAATTATTCACCAGTAATCTTGGTGTTTTGAAACATTATAATTTAAACTAAATAATTATAATTTTGTCATGAACAGTATCCACTTTTTTTATCTTTGTATTATTTTAACTAAACATGTAAATTCAAGCTCACCACAAAACAATGCTCCTATGTAAACTAACTTTAGTATCTGTCTTAAAATTTAAACTAAAACATATAAATTAATCTTACATATCTCATTTAAATAATAAATTATATATTATGAAACTAGTTCAGTTACAAACACTAGTTGGTTATTTGTCCTCCTTCTTACCACCTTTCAGATGGATCCTCTGTTCCAGCAACAAGCAGCGGCTTACGATGAGGGTGGTACTGGGGAGCTTCGTCTCAATCATATTCACATTCTTGACGGTAGTGGGGAACTTCTTCTCGATTCGAGCACTCCTATTGTGGGCGGTACCAATGGTGCTAACACCATGGAAAGTGACGAGCTGACGGTGGACATTGCGGGTTTCCAGGACAGCTTCAGTCTTATCCGAGCTCCTGCTGGGGTAAATGATTTTCCTGCCATAACTCTGGGTCGTACCTTCCTTGACTTCCAATTCATGGACTGGGACAAGGATACTGATGTAAGGCTTATTTAATATTCTAGTCTATTGTTGTTATGACCACTAGTATATGCGCACTAGAGGTTTTATTTTAACAAAGTCTTTTTTTAATTACAGGGTGGCCACATATCCTAGAAATTCGCTCATATACTCGAATATACTCGAATTTTAAAATTATGCTGGAATATACTCGAGTATACTCAAATTTTTATGTTTATCAAATTTTCTTATTTATCTTCGAATTAAAAAACTATTCATGCTACTTTTTTATAGTCTAGTACTTGATATAAATTTTATGTTATTTAAGAAAATATCTTAATTTAATTAATCAACTTATACACTTAATTTATTACACTCAAAATGTATTTGATTTTCACCAAAAAAATGGTGCATGCAGTCTTTGGAAATAGTTGAATTTTTGCCCTGTTAACAATAAAAGTGGGATAAATTTTATTTTTTCGTAACATATAACTGTGCAGTAGGGTTTGAATAATTGACTCTCATTTTATTAATTGTCATTTTCATCTCACAATTTTTTCTGGCTTGCTTGCAGTTTTACTAAGACTTTTATATTTAGACATGGCAATATTATGTGAAGAGATGTTGCTAATTAAAAAAAAACTCATTGTGAAAGTGTACTTTGTAGACTGTAGTTTTTATGTAGTGAATACATATATCAGGTACATTCTCCCCTACTGGTAGACCTGATCCTTCTCATGAGTTGTATGACCAGTTTCCTGTTCAGCCTACTCAGCATTCAGGATAAAAGAATTGTTATCTCTGAATCCAAATATCCCTACTGCCTTTTTGGGTATCTGCCTCTTCAGGCAAAGACTAAGAGGTAATTCTGAATTTAAATCTTTATGGAATTCAATGGCAAACTATAATAAGTATAAGTTTGTTATCAAAACATACAAGTTTTTGACTGACATGTTTGTGTTAATTAGTGATCTAGGATCTGAAAAATATTTAAAGTTTACAATGTTCAATCCCACGACAAAAAGAATTTTAACAGTAGACATTATGACTAAAACAATAATGTACATTTTCTAGCAGTACTTGATCATGATTTTGTGAACAAGCTGTGCCTTTTATTCATATCAATTAGATTTGTTATATTTATGTTATTATAGTTTTTGTTATTGTTTTTGAAGAAGTAGTTGACATTTTTTATGACTAAAACAATAATGTACCTTTTTTACCACTGTTTGGTCGTGATCTTATGAAAAAGTTGAATTTAAAAATTGCTTAAACTGTGTGCACCATTATAAAATATATATAGATGGCACAAAACTAATGCTATTCTACATTGTATTTTTACAATCTATTCAATTGCTATTTTCACTAATTAATTATAAATGAAATTTTTTAGTTTCACAAATTTTTGAAAATATTTTCATTTGTGTTAGACACGTGAAACAGTTCTTTTGCATTTTCAAGACGAGGATCATATAGTCTAATTGTTTTTAAAATATACTCAAATTTAGTTAAATATACTACTCGAATATACTCAAATTTTATTTTCTATTTAGTGTGGCTACCCTGAATAAAAAGAAGTAATAAGTTTGAGTGTATTTATTATACTATAATATAAAAAATAACACTACAAAAAAATTCACTTCGCTCGCTCGTAATAGGTGGGTTTTCGGGATTTCTAAAATGGCTGATTTCCATGCCTGTTATTATAAACATAAATGCCAGTTTAGAAAATATTTAACCCTTTGAATAATATTTCCTGTTCATTACCAGAAAAAACCTGATCACATTTTTAACTAACAGATACTTAAGCATACATATTAAATTTATACTTTTTCATTCGTGAAATATTTTGTAACGTTGTCATGAAGTAGCTATAAAAATAATATGATGTATATCATAGACATTATTTTATACATTGGTTTAAAATGATCTGTTACAGAACGTCTTCGATCAGTTGATGCAATTGCTCTTGGACCGAGGTTTGGATGCAGAATTCCAAGATGAACTCCAGGCTTTCTGTACCTCTCAGGAACTTTCCTGTTACTTGAAATTTCTTGAAGAGTTAAATGCCTATTGCAAGGAGTAGGATCTTGTTAGGGTCAGATTATTAGCATTCATTTTATAGCAACTATCTGCGTGTACATCCTATTTTGTAGTATAGTATTGTGTATCATATGTTTGTGTTTAACTTTTAACTTATCTTTTATTATCTACTGTATTATATACACTATTCCCTGGAATTGTTGTTACATCAATTTATTAATTATTGAATTAAATATATATATTACTTCGTTGGTACTTTATGTGGATAGTCAGTTTTGCATTTATTGAACGTAAATTATGAACAAAAAACTAAGTACATATTTCTTAGTTTATGTATACACGTAAATTAAATGTTGACATAATAATTATATAGAGCATTTAGGGATTATAATGTTTACTGAGAGTTGATATTTATGTATCGCACGGCATGTAAAATTAAGGCCTTTTGTATATATAAATACATATAAAATTGTAAACAATTATCCATATTACAAATTATGACCATAGAGTGTAAAATAAATAATAGAGCATATAAGTATATTATATTTATAAACTTGAGATTAACGATTAACCATAGAAAATAATTTAAAATAATATTTACAGTTGATAGCTACAGCAAATATCACCATGAGTCTATCTATCTGCTATAAAAATAAGAGCAATTTATACTTCCAGCTATAAAATAGATACTAGTTTTCCCCATAGCTACATGGTATATTATTTCAGATTTAAATGAATTTTAAAATTCTAATTTCTGTGTCGAATCTGTATAATTATGCTGACATTTATCTCTTTCAGCTATACGATAGTCATATAAAGTAATTTAACTCCAGACAACTAAACTAGTGTTTATTTCTTGTAGCATATAAGCTCATTATTATTCTTGCAGTATTAGTATTCTTATTATTGCTGCATTAAAACGTATTTTCGTTTCATATACATCATAAAAATATGAAGATATCTACAATATTTAATATATACCTATATTTGCAAAATAAATCATGCTCAAGTAATGTTAGCCACCTACTATATTTTAAAAATATATGTATTAAAATTATTAAATTGAATAATAATATATATCTATATATAGAAGTTGTAGGTGTATTCATGCTAGTACTCACAGACACTATATACAGTAGGATTCGCCTATATCGTATTTTAATTTGCCACAAAAATATACGATATAGACGAACATACGATCTATGCAAAGTTG
>JAYRBW010140312.1:0-15163 GCA_036023295.1 Invenusta paracnida | reverse complement strand
AGTTTCTTGATTTTTTCCCTTTTTTGTGTATAAAATTATTTTAAAATATTTTAAAATTTAAAACTTTAAACTAATATATACTATAGAAATATACCATTTAATTAATGCATAACTTATAATTATCAGTTTTAAAGAACAAATGTTATGCTAATCTATAAAAAAAGTAATGCTTTTTTGGCAAAAAATCAGAAAAATGGCTATATAATACACTACAAAAAACTTGTCAAAATTTCCCCTTTAAAATGCCCATCACTTTTATAATTATTAAACATACAGAAAAAGTATTGACATCTTTGGAACCAGCACCACTAGGAGCAACTTTTAGTAATTACATAAAAAGTTAAATATCTAAAAAAAAAATTTTTTTACTGAAGTTCCTATTGCTGGGACCTATCTCCAGATGATTCTTTGGAATCAGCACCACCAGGAGCAACTTTTAGTAATTATATAAAAAGTTAAATATTTAAAAATAAAATTTTTCATTGAAGTTCCTATTGCTGGGACCTATCTCCAGCTTTTTTTATAAATAATGATAATTTGGAACTATTTGTAAATTGTGTGCCAATTTATTACTATTTACAAAAAATATTACATAATTAAACAATAATTATTGAATTATAGGCACATAACCAGGTTTTTCTTAAGGAGAGTACAAATTTCACAAAGAGCGTTAATAAATACACACTATCTACTGCCTAGTCACTAGACTACTACAATAACTACTCTACCAACTAATCAGTTCACAAAAGATACTCAATTATCACTTATACAAATATAGCAATTGTATTTTATTAGTTTATTATTTAAAGTTATACTTTTTAAAATAAATTTATGTATTGTTTTATGATTATTTACTTTTGAAAATGGTTCATTGTGCTTATTATTGTTTTTTTATATTACTTTTGTTATTTTGGTAATCGAATTAATCCAATATTGACATATTGACAAAATAATTTTTGCATGATATTAATTTCTTTATTTAATACATTCAACTTTTTCTATCATTAAAGGCTCTAGATGATAACTCATCCTGTGTAGCATGTTAAACAATTAGACAGAACTAGAATGTAAGCTAAAAGCTGTGATATTTTCTAAATGTGATATTTTGATACATTCCTTTTACATCTTGTTTCACATTTTGTTATATATTTTTAAATATAATACAAAAATATATATTTTTATTCAAAGCTTTGTAGCGAATTTTATAAATAATTTTAATTATATGTAGTTTTTCTGCATGGTTTGTAGGATTCAAATATAATTATCCTCAAATTCAAGCCACTTTTATTTAATATAGGAATTTTTAACTATGAATTTTAGATAGCCATGGTATTATGCATTATTATACATTCCATATTAATTACTCCACCTAACATTATGGTTACCCAATATATATTATTATTAAAAAATAAGTATAATTTTATAAAATAAACACTTTTTATCAAAATTAGTATTGATCACAAATTAGTTATAGTTTTAATATAAAATATTGCTATTTAAATATATGATTTCAGAACACTATTTTAATAATGTATATTTTGTTTTGTTATCACACAACTCCAATATCCTGTTGCTACATACTTTTATTAAAATGCTTCATTTTAAAATTTAAAGTTAAATATATGCCACTCTTTTTAGTTTTAATCAGTACTAGATTGCTATTTCTTTAAGGACAGGCTTAAAATATTGTTAAGCTTAAAATCTGTTAAACTATTTTTGGCTGTATTATCACTCAATTGAGCTCTGAGTTACTAAATATTGAATTATTTCGTTCCTACAAATTTACTTTTAGTTATCATAATTATAATAAATTAACAGTTATAGTAGCTTTACTGTCATATCGTTTTACTCTTTTGTATGTTTAGCAGCTTTTAAATAATTTACATATTTTAATTAATTGTTAAGCAAACTTGTAGTGAATAAATTTATTTTTATTATGCTATTATTGATTTGTCGTGTACTACTATCAACTTCTATTATTAAATATTTTTTATATTAAGATTCCACTGAACAGACAACGGTATGGACAATAGGCCAGATGATGATGATGATGAGGGAGCGGTGCCTATCGATGACCCTTTTGAGGACGAAGATCAACTCCAACTTGATGAAAATGTTGAATATGTCGTCGAATTCGGTGAAGATGACAATGATGACAACGCTGACGATGAAACAGAGCTTGTTGTCCTGGATCCAAACCATGTTAGTTAATACTTTAATTATTTTAGTTTCTCTGCTATCTTTTACTGTTATTTATGTTTTTTAATCTATTTATATTGTTTTTTTCTAGACATATACTGCTATTAATCATGTAACTTTTCATTTTAGCCTTTGATGAGTCGATTTCAAAATGCACTGAAAAATATGTTAGTTAAACAATTGGAACGTGTAGACATTGACTGTGGACAATTTGTAAGTGTTTGATTTTTTAAAATTTAATATTTGGTGTCTAGAATGCTTTTTATAATTTTACGATTAATCTTAATCTTATTTACAGAATGAAGGCAAAAAGAAGAAATCAGGCGAGCACCTTGAACTTGGAAATGAATTGTATAACGTACAACAGGAGCTTGCCAAGTGAATCCCTTTTATTTGTATCATTTTCTTTCTATTTACGGTTTTAAATAGTTAATAGCTGCTCAAATTTGTTTTGTTATATGACTCAAAATATATTTTCCTATAATTATATTTTATTCGAATAAAAGTGTACACTGTTAATGTCACTCTCAGTTAAAATTACCATTTTCTTCTCGTGGTTACTCACTACAGACACCAGATGTCTTTAGAGCAGTACCACGATCGCTATTCATCGACTCGGCAGAAAAGAGAACAGACGGAGGTACAGTTGGATGAGATGCGGCGCCTCTACAAGGAGAGCCAGGGCGGTCTGGGGCAGGAGACGAAGAAGGCAGGAGAATTGCGTCGGGAGGTGGACAATATCAGTTTGCGTCTCTTCTATATGAAAAATGCACAGGAAGATGTTCGTGGAGACATTGCTGTCATGCGGAGGGCTGCAGAGAAGGTGGATACTGATGTCAACAAGGTACGTTTGTGAAATAAGTAGTTTCACAGGAAAAAGTATGTAATCTTCTATAAATGAATAAAAATATATTTGTACAGTTAGAGTACAGATAAAATAATCATTAATGACCACATGGGTATTAAAACGAACGAAAATATATACTCATAAATACACTTGAGCCGAATTAGCATTTGCATTCGATACTTTTAAATTTTTATGTTAACTGAACTTTACCAATATTTTTATCTTTCTGTAAATAAATATTACCATCAAATAAGTTATGTCTACTACACTAAATAAATATATGGGTAAGTCGATGTTTTCACCACCTGAATTAATTTTCGTCATTAAACTATATTTTCAATATAATAATTTTTTTTTCTATGTACTACTTCAATATAAGGTCTAACTTAGAAATTTGAGTTAGTCCTAATCCAATTTATGCGGAAATTAGTATAATCTCTTAATGAGTGAAATAGTGTTCCTTTGTATATTCAATAGATATTCAATATAAAGTAAGTTTATCGAGATATTAAATAATATCGAAAATAACTTTTATTCTCCGAAGAGTCATGATTTAGAAGCGACAATCTTGTTTCATGAATCAAAGCGAGACATATTTAAAATTTGTAAACTGCTAGTTTTCCATTCTATTCTATGTATATGGTGTATGTGTAAAACTCAGGCGGAAACAGACAAGCTCCAACAGGACCTCCTTGTGGACCGCTTAGTGGATCAAGTGGACCGTCTACGCGAGGAAATTGCTCTCTACAACGCCCAGATGGCGGCTCAGGGTGAGGAGCGGAGTGCTGCCCAGACCACTTTGAGAGAAGCCCAGTTAGAGATAGACGCCATCAAGATGGAAAGGAAACAACTGGTCTCCCAGTGGAACTCTAGTCTGATCGGCCTCCAAAGACGCAATGAGGCGCGCTCAGCTATGAACGATGCTCTCAAGTAAACTTATAAATATATACAGACTTCCAAAGATTAATATTTAGTTATAAACTGTGTTAAACTATTTTCAATTTTAGTAATTTTAATTTGGGCATAATTATTATACTACCAACTTTTCAATATATGGTGCCTTTTATTTATTTACATATGACTTTTAACCTGGTTATATATATTTTTTCATCTCTAATTTGAATAATTTTTACTCAAATTTATTTATATTACTATGTATTTCTACCCTTAAAAACCAAATAGTCGTATTTAAACCAAATTTTAAGTTATAGGCTATTTGTTAAGCTTTTTTGCAATATTTTTATCATATAATTTCTTTCTGAATCACGTTAACTTCTTGATTATATATTATTTACATACTACCATTTACTTTATAAAATATGTAATTTTTTTAATTCAAAAATTTATGTATATTGCTCATTTATTATTAGATAAATTATATTGGTAAGTTAAATGTTTGATTATTTTGAAATATTGTTTCTTATGTTTTCAGTTACAATTATTTTGTGTTAAATATTTGGTCAATTAATGAAATCGATTTAAATTTCATTTAATCTCCATACTACTATTGTGGAAATTTAGCTAAAACCCGTTTTTATTGATATTTTGTTTGTTTCCTTAATTTAATTCGTATTTCACATATTTTATAAAAAAACTCCTTTAATACTTGTATTTGTTTAATTCTTCGCAAAAATTTAATATTTCATTTATAATTATCAACAAACACGAAAGTCATTATCTAAATAGTACAATATATATCTTGATATATTGATGACTTATATACAATATTACCTTAATATAAAATAAAAAGGTTAATTTAATTCCACAACACATGCAAAGTTTATTGCCTGATATTTCGGTACCGTGTACCTTCCTGGCTAATAACAAGAACTAAATTAACCTTCTTATTTTATATTATTTGTGCCAACACAAAATATTTATCTTAATATTACCATATAGAAAGTAAAAAATAAGAATGTTTATTGTACAATATATTTGAATATAACGGCTAATGTTGTCACACTTAAGATTTTACAAACTCCATGAATCCAAGTACTCACTAATACTTTTACAGGGTTCATAGCGAGTCAGTGGCAGTCCGGGTATTTGGAATTTTGGAGTAAAGTTAGGGGGTTATTTTACATAGAGTAAGGGGTATTTGAAATTGTGTTTAATATTGTTATTGTTAATACAAGTTTTTCAATAAGTATTTATTTAAACAAATATTGCTCTAATATGTATTTTTTCTTGATTATTATAGCAATGTCAGCGAAAAATATAACCTATTTTCAACAAATAACTATATAATTCCTTCCCTGTGCCTAGTCCAGAGTTGGTAAGACCATGTAAACTGTCAGATAGGTATATCCAATTTCTAATAAAGTTAATATAATATTACAGTCTTACTTTTTAACTAATATGGCTTCAATATTTATTTTTCTGGATTATAACAATATCAGCAACTTTTTTGATTTTGTGTTTTATACTCCAATTTTCTGTTTAAAAAATACATTATTTACCTTTGAAGATATCACCCCTTATATGTATGTTGAATGCCGTCTCTAAAAGTCATGCCAAATACAAGATAATGTTAGATGAGGCGAAAAAAAAGATGAAGTCTTATGAAGAAGTTTGATGAACAAAAG
This sequence comes from Invenusta paracnida, assembly GCA_036023295.1. Classification (NCBI taxonomy): domain Eukaryota; kingdom Metazoa; phylum Platyhelminthes; order Proseriata; family Coelogynoporidae; genus Invenusta; species Invenusta paracnida. The sequence goes on along the minus strand of JAYRBW010140312.1, from coordinate 9,532 downwards.
AAGATTGTACTGGAAATTAAGCACAGAGAAACTAAGAAGCGGCAATTGGAGGAAGAAATCGAACTCCAAAAGAACACTATTTCACTATTAAAGAACAAAATTGCCAAACATTAACAATACAATATTACTGTGTAACATTCATTTAACCATCAAACTACCTATATACATCAATAACTAATATTGCAGTCATGCATTATCTATGATAGGGATTTTGGTGGTAATATTATTGCAATTAGTTCATTGTGTATTATATTAAAGATATCCATATTGGTATCGGATAATTAGGTATTTCTCTTTTTTTTGGTTTATGAGTAGTCCTGGAAAGTCAGGGTAAAACGGTGGTAAAATGACATAGAAATTCAGGGTAAGTCAGGGGCTTCACTTTGTTGTAGTGCTATGAACCCTGTCTTAACATTTACTATTTTTATAATTTATAACATGATTAACATGTTAAAATTGTTAACTATTTGTGAAACATATTTATGAGGTCCTATCTTAGATCTGTAAATAAACAGATAGTTTTAATGGTATTTTTGTATGTTAAAAAGTGTGTTTTATTTGTATGAAGAACCCGTGTGTGGGGTTTTACTTTGCAGTTATCTTATTATTATTTTCTAAACTCAGAGAAAAAACGGAGCGCATTCTCTCTTTGGACACAGAGTTGGAAGGCTACAAACGGTCTATTGGACAGGAACAGGAGCAAAACGAGAAGCTGACACTCCTGCTCAACAAAACTGAGGGAGAGATCGCGTCAGTAAAGAAACTACTCACTCAGACTCAGACAAAACATGAAGTCCTCAAACAAAAGTATTCCACATTCACACGGATGCTGCATGAAACAGAGTCGGCACTCTTCAGGGCCAATGGAGTCAGTCTTACTTCATATCTTGCTTATCTTATCTTTTCTTCTTCCACTTTCTCCTTTTTTATATTTATAATTTGTGTTCTGCATAATTAATATTAGCAAATGTTGGCTAAAATATTTCATGTATAAATTGAATTTCAAAAGATACAACTTTTTTCCTAATTTGTTTATATGTATTATAGAAATTGAAAATATTTTCTTCTGTTATGCTACTTTTCAGAAATTAAGTAGTATAATTTAAATATTGTTTTTATTAAAATATCAAAAAAGTATCTTCAGGTGGAATTTTTTCTTTTTATTTATTTTAACCCTTTCTTTATGGGAATATCAAAAAAATAATCGACAGATGCTTATTTATTAAAAATAAAGAATATCAATAATATTTCCAATTCAACTTTTCATTAATTTGGAACCAGGATTAGTGTTTTTGTACATATATTAAATAAGATAGGAGAATCAATCCTTTCACATAAAGAATTAAATCGATGGAAAGCCTATAATTAATTTCTTTTGTACTATATTACAATTATGGAGCTAAATTTGACAATACATATTTCTTTTTTTAAAGAACTACATTAAATAAAATATACATGCGAACCGATTGTTGTATTTACTTGTGAATGAGCTAATTCATACTCTTTGTTGCGCTTATTCCTCTCGATTTGTAGGACAAGACCGCCCGTATGGCGGAGATCGAGACACTAAGGAAACAGATTGAGAAAGAGAATCAAGCTCGTGTGAAGCTCGAGGATGAAATCACCAAGGAAATGAAAACTCGTCTTACACTAAAGAAAGCTGCTGAGTACACGGCAGCACTAACGGGCAAGATGAAGGATATCAGCCGGGACATGGAGTCTGATGTAAGTTGGGATGTGTCATTTCAAGCTGATTGCGTGATTTCTTTCTCGAAATGGCACTAAATTCGATGTTATGGGAAGCTATATTCTATTGGTGTTATATCTAAATTAACTTAATTTCTAGTTGGTAGTTTGTTTTTGAGTTCTATTCTTTACTTTTATAATATAGTCGACAAAAATACTTCACGTATTGATTAAATCCGTAATAATGCGAGTATATACTTGTTATTTTATGTCTATTAAAACTGACATTTACAAATTTCGATTATAGCCAGGTCATTTTCATTTTATTTAAAAGAATTATTGTATATTATAATTTGCTATATAAGTGGTTTAGCAATTTAGTATACATATAATATTAATGTAATTTTTTATCTTATCCATAATTTATAGTCATCGTTATGAAAATTATCTTTAGTTTAAAGATATCTTTTAAATGTTTGTTAATAACACGTAAATATTTTATGTTGACTATTATCATATTAGCGGTCAAATCTCATTTTGTGTTTTCATTATGTAAATTTTTCTCAATATTTTATTCTAATAAAACATTTATAAAAACATACTTCATACTATTGAATTCAGTGCATCATTTTAAAGATTGACATATATATATAATTGTTTGTTTTATTTAACAGAAAGATTTAAAAGCTTATATCATTATTATCAAATTTAAAAAATAAGTAAACCATGAAGATAAGCGTTTTGAAATTTACTTTTTTTTTAGAAAGACTCAACCGTAGAATTTATTGTATTGTGACTAAGATTGTTATTACATTTATAACTATCTGGAACAAACTTGTTATTTTTGAGAATATTACACAAACTATTTCCTCACTTTTATTCCACTCTTAGTTCGCTCTAGTGGAAAATGAACGCTCTCGCGACGAACTGGTCTTGGCACACACACGTGCTGAGACCGAGCAAGTGCACAAGTACCTGGCCGAGATGGACGGGGAGATCGAAGCCAAGAACGGCATCATTGCCAAACTCGAAGCCGAAATCTCACGTAATATTGTGGTCATTGAGCGGCGTCAGGGTGCCATTGACCAGCTCAACAAGAAACTCGAGGTTATGATTGCAGGAGCTGGTGTGAGTTTTAAATATCTTTGTAGAGAGATCTTTATAGAGAATGATAATTTACTCCATGGAATGTAATACTCTAACATGGCTTTAAATATTTATTTGATCGTAGCTTGGAGTATGTTACTAAATATGAGTAACAAATCGAAGACAAATGCTTTTAATCTTATTAAGAGTAATATCTCTGAATATGTTAGTTTTTTTTAACTTCATGAATGTTTAAAAAATGTACAATATATATATTGCATTGTTTTTCTTTGATATGATATTTTGGGGGATAAATCATGAAATGTATACAGTAAACGTAGATATAGCTATAAAATAGTGGAACTTAGATAAATTGTATAATATTTTCTTTTTAATTATAATCACATGAGTGCAAGCATTATAATAGAATATTTATAGTAATAATTATATACGTTTTATAAAACCTCATATTTCGTTTAATTTGCTCCAAATTTGAATTACTATACTCAAAACTTTTGTTTTTATTACTATAAAGACAAATTTGCATTTAGAGATGATAATCACTGACAAATTTATAATTAACTAATAAACTACTAAATTGTATATTGGCTTACAGACTGCTTAGATGCCAAGATTATATATCTGGTATCTGATTATTCTATCGCGTACTGTGTATTGTAAAAAGTCATATTTAAAATCTGTATATTATTAATAGTAATATTTGAAATTATATTATTAATATTTAAGCCTTTTTAAGGCTTAAATAGGGTTAAAACTTTTTTTCGTGCTACTGTTTAATTTTAGACTAATATAACACGGTATTCTTTTTGAAACTTTTCGATATTACTTTTTCATTACTAAAAATTACATGACTTTTTCTACATTATATTTCAATAAAAAACATTCTTTATGACTTTTACAAAAACGTTATACCTTGAATCCATCTGTCTAAAACTACCCCTTTCCTATGTATGTTTAGGGCGTAGAGCTAGGCCCCTTGGAGGTGACGATCAATTCCCTTCACAAGTCGATACTCGTTCGAATGGATGAGATTGGTAATCTGGAGCAGATGTGGCTTCGAGAGCAGCACGAACTCGTGCGCATGGCCAATGAGAAGGACGAGCTCTTCTTTGCTGTCAATCGATTCCGCAAACAGCTCACCATTCTTAGTCAGAAGAAGATGCGTATTGAAAGTAAGGACTTCTCATACTCTAGCGTATAATATGCACCAAATCAATAAATGTTCTCAAATATGTTAAAATAAGTTAAAATCATAATTTACTAAATAACAAGTTCTAAACGGAATATAGAGATAATAGAGGTAAAAAGGAAAAGTAACTCGATAGTGGAGAAGACCAGTTTTTTTGAAGAATTAGCCAAAATAGTGCGGAAGAAACATATTCCTAAAATATACTACAATAGAGATTTGTCAAATATTATAATATTCCATAATATCTCTAGGATATTTATCCAAGATATGTACATATTATTTAAGCAAAGTTATTTGAAAAAAAGATCCAATTAACCTTTTTGAAGTATATACATAATATATGTATATATGTTATATACTTTTCTGTTTTTCTTCACTTCATTATAAAAGTAAACTTAATGAAACATTTTTCGATAAAGTTATCAACCTATATGTATTACTAGTATTACTATTAATTTCATGATACAAATTCTTACATATAATATACCTTGTGGTAAATTTGAAAGACCGTAAACGTTGTATACAATTTTCATGCAAATTTTCATATTATTAATTCTGAGCATTACAATTTTCAAAATAATATTGTATATATATGCATACATTAAAACTCACATAATATTTTTTCTTTTTTCGCTCTATTGATATATGAACGTAAATCCAGTAGTCATAATAATTTACTACGAGTTTTGGTTAATAGTAGGTACAGTGATGCTTATATTGTGCGAAAATATTTTAAATACTACCATATACGATGTATCCTCTAGAATGTACACGTTGCGATGCGTGTATTTAAGGTAATTTCATCTCCATGCCTTTTCTTACCGCAATTATAAAAAAGCATATATATAATATCTCTTGACATACTGCACGTAGAATCCACATTGGACTGTTAACATGGTATTTCGCATGGCTAAAATATAGATAATATTATAGACCATATTATTATAAATTTAATAACCTAATTTTCTGCCAAATAAAGGGATATCGAGAATTATTTCATTATTTACAAGCAAAAGTCGTGGATTTTATCTATTTAATAAACTCTATTTTTATATCAGTATCAGCTATAATAGTTTTGGCCATATTTTTTCTCATTTACCTCATCATATTTCACATTTTAAAATGTTGCATACATGCTATAACTGTTTTGTCTGTCAAATATAATTCTCTGAATATATTTTATTATATTTTACAATTTAGTTTAAATTTGTCCGATGTAAGATACACGCCAAATGTATCTATAATTACTCTCTATAATGTAATTTAACTATTAGCTATGCAATTCTCGAGAAATAATTGCATCTTTAATATTGTTAAATTCTGAACTCATATTTAAGTTCCTATAACATTTTATAAAATGTCATCTTTTCTTTTATATATAGAAAAAGAAAAAATGTTTCGGATTATTATAGTTAAACAGAAGTTTATATGCAGGTCCCAAAATATGCGCACAATATGGATTATAAAGAATCTAAATATATAATGTATTATAACTAAATGTGTATGTGAATATTGTATTATATATATAATTTCCAGAACATCAAATATTATTATTTCGAATTTCGAAATTATATTCGTATTTTAAATTTGATTGTAATACAATATTCTTCAAATTCCCCATTGTGCATATGTTTTGGGACATCCTATATATATAAATATGTCTCGTTATATTTATTAATTTTAAAATTTTATAAAAGTACTATATACTTTTACATTTATAAATAAACGTTAAAGTTAGATTCTTCGCGTGTACAGTATGTGTAGATTGTAGAATAAGTTTATTTGAATATTTGAATAATAAATACAGATTGTTTTCTTTAGAATATGCGAATTCCATTTTATAGTCTTTTTCTTTTTTATTTAAGAGAGGTCAAAAACGTTAATAACTAAAATATAAAATAGTTTATAGTTTTTAGCAAAACTATTGATTTTGGCCTTAAATGGTATTCGATATTTTTATAGCTTTTTTATAAGTATTTAGTTATAAATATAATACCCTTTCTTCAACAACCGATGTAAATTTAGATTAAGATTTCTCAACATTTAAAGTGTTAGGTAATAAATATAAAAATTTGTATATCAAGCAACATTTACACATGTAATATAATACACATTTAATATCTTATCTCACTGATAATAATATTTAAATAATTATAGACTATAGATTATATTTCATAACAATTTATTAATTATTTTTTATTAATTAACTATACTTATTATTATTTACTTTAAATATTTATACGGATAACAATCACTTGAATATTTGTGAATTACTTCCTTGACTAGTCATAATTCTTTTTGTAGTAAAATAATTCGATATAATTAACCGAGAATTGTATGTTGAAATAAAAAATGAGCTACTAGAACGATTTGTAAAAAGAAGTGTTAATCACATTATAATTTGGAAATCGGTAATGCGAAAGTTTTCTATTTTTTAATATAGTTGTGATTGGAAGTTATTGGCATTTGTATATAGTTATTTTTGTCACATATAGCATTTATCCTACGGCGTTAAATTTTAATGCCTGTAAAAGACAGAATATACAATATGATTTGCTTATATTGTGGATCTAGTTGTTAATATCAATATTTGAAGCCACCTCCAATACACTCTTCGTGTCATACAGGCGACATTGAAACCGAAATTCGAGACAAGTGCGACGTCCAGCGGGACCTCCGCCATCTGCAGAACGACATGGTGAAGCTCAACGGACTCATCTTCCAGGAGAAAGACCAACAGGAGAGCCTGGAGAAGGGTACCAGCCTCATTGAGATGGACTTTGTGCGTGCTCTCAAGCAACAGGAGTTGGCAAGCGTCCAGATGAAGGACGAGATTGATCAAATACTTGAAGAGAAAGAGAGACTGCTTAACAACCTCGTTGAAGCTGAGTAAGTAGTTGAGGGGAAAGATGTCTCTTGATATCAATTGGCTGTCTTCCCGACTATTCACTTCCAAATGTCTCTTGTGTCTTTCTTATTTGATCGTCTGAAGGACTCTTTAGCTTGGTCTAATAGCTTCTCTTTGATTTTGTGAAAAATGTTTGTAAATTTACAGCCTCAACCTAACAAGATAACTAAAAAGCTGCCCATTAAACTAAGATTCTACTTATACTGTGCTTTAGTACATTTAAGTTGTTTTGGAAACTATTCCCCCAATAATAATTCAATTATATTATTAATTTTTGCTCTAACTATTGTAATTTAGGATAAAGTATAGCCTTAGTAACAGTACTTTTATTCAAAGGGATAAAATTGTGAATCATTCTAAATCAAAATTATATTATTTAATAAACTTCTATTTTGCTGCCTAATGAAGCTTATTTTATTTTGTAATGTTTCAACATTGGAATAAAATATTTAATAATTAGTTTATGCTAGTGAATGTTTAATTAACTTCTCTATAATATTAAAATACACTTTTTTATATATGATTTTAGTCTCTAATATAATTATTAAAAATGCATCCAAGCACTTTTTTACATTTGAGAAAATTCGAAACGATAAGAATGTAATCTTTGAACAATAAAAATATAATAATTAAATAAACTTTTATAGCATATTCAACAATAACATTAATGTATCCCTATAAACTACCTTTGTTGAGGAATAACCAAAAGTAGCCTTGAAATGAAGTATTTACTTCAAATCAATAAAGTATATAGAGGCTGACAGAGTCAGATAACAGATGTGTAAGTATAACATAAAAATTAATTGAACTTATTTTTGTATTTCATTTATACTATAAAACCAGTGTAATATTCTTTTTTCTCAAAACTAAAAATAAAAACAATAACTTTTTTTAATGTACCAGACGTCAGATCATGCTCTGGGAGAAGAAGATCCAACTTGGTCAGGAGACACAGACTGCGGTTAACTCAGAAATAGGTCAAGGTGAGATTGCTGCCATGCGCTCGGAGATACACCGGATGCAGGTCCGCTTCGGTCAACTCATGAAGCAGCAGGAGAGACTCATTCAGGACATGGAAAAGTCGGTTTCAAGGTCAGTTGTTCTTGCTTGTCGGAAATTACTACTATGGATACATATTAATTATCAAAGAAACTGGTATTGTAAATTACACAAGTTGGGCTAAAAAAATCAGATAACATATTTCTACTTTTAATTCAGTTATTGTACTTATTTGTATTCAAATTTATTTGTAATTATAAATTTTAGACAGAGATAATAATAAAAATATCCAACAATTTTTATTTATAAAAGAAATTTAAATATCTAAAAGTACAATTTAACAAATAGAAAAAAATCTATAATTAATTTCTGTCGATGCTAGGTTAATTATTATTTATTTATATTAAAAATTTCCTTACATCTTTTTATTTACAAAATTTCTATTGATTTTTGTTTCAATTAAAACATTCATCGAAAATCAGCCTTTGTTATTTTATTTAGCTCTCAGATGGCTTAAATTAGTATATGCTTGATTGTAAATAATAATTTTAATTCCAAAACCCTTTATACGTATTTTCATTCAGTCAACTAATAGTACATTAATTCAACACTACTTAATACTATAGGTGTATTTATACTTGACGAGTGTCAAATTTAGTTAGAGCTCAATTTTCCTTTACATTTTATTTTTAGTTTTACCTTAAAAGGCTACCGCATGCTACCCTGAGTTTCAGAACATACGGTCTACATACTGTTTCCATGGTATATGTTACGAGTTTGCGTTATATCCATAAATTGTATCTTATATATATATATAAGATTAATTTTATATACGTTAACGGCATTAACCATAATTACATTAATTTCTAGACAGTATCATACTGCGAAGAATTATGCATGTGAATGAAGTTTTCTTATACGAGTATATTTCATATAACTATTTTGGCTAGGCTTTATACATACCAGAAATCCAACCACTGACATCCACAAACATTCCATTCGATTATTTCTCTTAATAGTGGGTATTAGAATTACTTTCGATAAATTATCGTTAAGATTAGAAATTCGGTCTGAGCAAAGAAAAGAATATCTAATTCTTCTTCCAATTGATTTCGCATAAATACCGAAAATTAATACAATTTAATCTCTTTAGTAATTCAATTAGAATTTATAGCGTCACCATTTTATCAGTTTTTTCTATGCTTTGGTAGGCATTCAATAATATTATAAACATTAATTTATTGTCCAGCTATAATAGATGCCCAAGGAAAAACAAGTCAATTGATATATGTAATGGTGAAGCTCAACTTTTCTTAAATTGCTGATATTTCGATAATATTTTTAAATTGTAGTTACTTTTGATAATAAAATAATATTTGATAGAAATCTGTAAAAAAAATGTGAATTTAATAGAAAACAAAAACACCAAATTACTGGAAATCTTTCAACCGATTCTATTCTAAATATTACTTTGATTTTTATCTGTGTAACTCATGAATAGTCCAAAGATTCCATTATTGATATGAAAAAATAATTACAAGATGAATATTATACAGTTATTTACATGATGTTTTTGAATATCACGAATTATTCTCCGATTGTATAGATTTATTCTACGAGCCCGAAGGGCGAGTTGAATAATT
>JAYRBW010140301.1:0-15164 GCA_036023295.1 Invenusta paracnida | reverse complement strand
TATTCTAAAAGTTCCCTACCGGTATGCTAAAGATATACTAAACACCTAAATTATTCCTAAAAGTATGCTAAAAGTTCAAAAAATTGTAAATGTCTCTCTTTATAACTATGTATATCATTAAAAAAAGATGACTTTCTACACATTTATTTTCTTGTAATTACTGTCGAAATAAAATAATTTTTTTTACAAAATATATGTAATTCGAAATGGATAACTTTTTTAAACTTAAGTAAAAGTCGTTCATGGTATACGTGCAGACATTTCTTAACTTTTACTAATTATGTATATCTACTTAACATACAACAAGAGATGTATAATAGTATATATATATATATATAGAATAATTAGAATTACATTAAACTTAAAATGAAACAAAATGAATTATATTTTTTTGTTTATTAACTATATATGATTTTCGACCGTTTTCTTATGATATAAATTATGAAGTAAAAAGTGGTACCAGGATTACATAGAAAACTTGACAATAATGTCAGGTGTTGAGTTATAAAAAGTAGTTTGTTATATCAAAAGTGCTCGTGTATGTAATGCATTTGTATAATAACCTGTTTTTTTAATTGGGGGCTAAAAAATGTGTACTTATACTTTGTGTATTAAAAAAAGTTTAGGTGGGTTAGAGGGGAGAGTGGAGGTGATGACAGGGGACAGTAAGTATTATAATATAAGCTTATAGAGTTCTGTGAAAATAATGACATTTTAAGAACTGCCTATGTAAATTAATTATTATGATTTTACTTTTTCCATGGTCTTAATGTCATTTTACGAGATGTGCAAAATAAATTTTCGACTTATACCACCTGCTTGAGAAATATTTTTAATTGTTCTTTATTTTGTTACGAGATGTGCTAAAATAGTTTTACGACTTGTACCTACCTCTCTTCTTGGGAAATGTTCCGAGTTGTTACATTGTGCGAGTTGTACTTCCTCTGCAGCAATAGGATGATAATGTATACATTATACATTTAATAAAAAGCCTCAAGTGAAATCACCTCATTAGACAAAAATAATAATTAAATTAAATTAAAACTAAAAAGAAAGGGTAACTATAAAACAGGGGAGATAAACAAACTAGAAGAAACACAAAAAGTAGAGGCGATACAATTTTTGCAAAAGGAGAAACAAGAGTTATAATTTCTTAAAATAATTTACCACACTGCCTTAAGAGAAGGAATTAGTGCTGGATATCAACCGTGTTATACTTGTAATAATGACCAAAATATAAATGATTTTGATATGAAGTATATAGAAAGACTATACATATGTATATGTATAAGAAGTCCATTTCAACATAATAATTTTTTTACTGCGAATAGGGATTTTCCGGAACTATAAATATATGTAGAAGATATATGTATGTCAAGACTTTTAACAAATTCTCTTATACGGTCTTATTAAACATTATCATAATTAAATTATCCATATGAATATTTTTTAATTATTGCGGTCAAGCGTGTGCAAAAATGAACTGTGTATAATAACCAAATAACGAACTCTATTTTTATAAGATAAAAATACATAGGTTTTATCAGTCCTTATAAACTACATATCCTTAGGTTTAATTAACTGACGTTGTTTAATGATTAAAAAGCAAAAACATGTTTTATATTTGTATATAATACGAGATCAAACAGTAAATATATCTAAAAATATTCAGGGTTAAACATCGATCATGTGAAAAATTTCAATGCATAATGTATAAAGTCATATACAAATAATTATATTAAATAGCATTTTAAGTTTATAAGCATCATAAATAAAATATGACAAAATCCATGTATGTATTCGTTAAATTAAGGCGATAATTTGTTAGTTATATCTATTGCTATAAAAAGCTTGTTTTTATTTTATAGTTTAAATATAGTAAGTTTAATCATCGAAGTAGCTATACAATAATATTAACAGAGGTATTTACTTTTTGTATATAGCAACATTTTAATAGGTACAACAAATAAAATTTCTTATATGTAAAATTTTATCACAAAATCAGCTATATTATTACAATTTCATATTTAGAATTAAATTAAACGAACAAATGCTATAATGATCAAAAAGCAAAAAAATATTGTTGTATAAGCTTATTAATTTAATAGAAACAATTACAACGTGATTCATGATACTTAAATAACTTATTGCTTATATGTAATTGTAATACACTAATTAATATAGTATAGGTAATAACATAATATAATATAAAGTATATTTAAGTGTAAGTAACAAGAAACTGCTAGACTCTTTTTTTATGAGTTGAATTTCAATAATACTCAAAATTTTATTATAAATGTTATTTCATTTTTACTTCAAAATGTATTAACATGTTTTAGTGTATGTCTGATATGTATTTATGTATAGGTACATATACTTTACTTTTTTGCTCTTTCTTTGTATTGGATTTTTCTGTATTCTATCTTATTTTATTTTGATTATTATTCGTTAAATAAACACATCATTAGTATTGTTATTATTATTATTATTATTATTATTATTATTATTATTATTATTATTATTATTATTATCCATTCAGTACAAATCTATAAATATATAGTTACGATAATTTAATGAAGATAACCCGTGTATATCTACATATATAGGACAAAGAAACAGAAATTCGACATGTTATATCAAAGCGTTACCGAGTCTAAAAGCAGATGCTTTTGATACAAGCCAATTTAACAGAAACATACAATATAGTACATTAAGCACAAGTATATGTGCTTAAAAATATATACATCATGGAGTTAAATACTGTAATGAAGGAAGACTTAACATGAAACCTAAATTCCTTATATATATATGTATTTTACTAGTAGCACTTTTATATAATATATATATACTTAGTATATGAAAGTTAAAATTCGTGTGTTTGCTACTAGAAAATCATGACAAAAAGATAAATTATTTATATTAAAACTTTAAAATAATATAAATATCTTTATTTATAATTTAATTTATTTTTAATGTCAAAATTTTCTAGTAGCACGATTATAAGAGATTTGTAAGTGTCCTATTACAACACTAACTTCTCTAATAGTTTGAAGCTTTAGAACCGTATTTGTTAAATTAAACTTTCTAACACTCGCTCGGCATAAACATATAAGTGTATTCTTTTTTACTGTTGTTAAGAACTATACTGAATCTCTTTCATGAGAATTTCTTAAGATAATTATTCATTATTTATGAATTACAATTATATGCATATATGAGTGTACCTCATTGATTAACTAATATATAATATAATATATCAAATAAAATACGTTTTTTAGATGTAGTAATATATGAAATATATTTGTAATTATCTTACATATAGATATATCAATTATATATTGTTAATTAATCAACTTAAACAACTGCCAAAAGTATACAGCTCCAATTTTAACTAATCTTCATTAATTATGTAAGAATATATAAATCTATATACTCAAAAGATGTAGTGGAAAACTAGAAATATAAAAAAAACAGTTACCATCTTGTTGCATAAAATGTCCTGTTTAATTAATTATATCGTAAAATTATAGGAAAACTTTTTCTTTTAAGATTTAATTTTTAATACGATAAAAAATAATTAACAAATAACAGACGCAACAAGCCAATTGTAAATTATATCGTTTTATTATCCCAGGAAGAAAATATGAAGGAATGGAAATATGTCAAAATAAAAAATTTATACCGCTTGTTCCTACAAATAATTAAAAAAAATCAAATATAATATTTTTATATGAATCTAAGACAATGAATTGTATATAATACACATGATATATGTATGTATTGTTGTATAATATACTGTATTATATATTAAGTATTGTATGTTATAACATATGAATATGAATATGATATTTTGATATGAATCTAAAGCAATTAATTTTATTATAATTGTGTGACATTTCTATGCATTATATTTAAAATCCTTTAAATTATGTCATGCTGATCCTTATATATTTCTCTTTAATACATTTAAAAAAGCTAACAAAGTGCATATTCCGGTGCAAAAAATATATTTTATGTTAATTCTTGAAACTCTAAATACAAAAATATAATTATTTCATTAAAACAGATAGAATCCTACGCAATCTTTATTCAAAATGCATGTAGACCGGCATACGGAATAGAAAAAAATATAACGTGATTCAAAAAGGATGATTACAAAAAATGTATTACCGCATGTATAAGTATGCCATTAAAAATGTAGATCGTGATTATAAGATGGTGAATTTAAAATAATCCTCAAATTCTTTACAAATTGAAGTAAGTCAGTTTAAAACCACGATTACTGCTCTGATGACTATAACGAGAACTATTACTGAGAACTATTTGTAATAAAAAAAGTTAGTGTACATAATTTATTTTAAGTTTATTTATCAATTGAAATTATTTATTTATTTTTGTTTTCATTTATTTCGAAAGAATATAGAACATATACTATGTATTTTTTTGGTTATAACGTCTTATTATACTTACGATCGAGGTAAATTAGATGTAAAAAAGCTTAATTCTTTTAGCATAATAATAATTTAATGAAAAATATAGACAACAAATTGTATTTTAGATATTTTGTACAGACAGCTGTATAATCTATATTACTTTTGTAGTGTAAATGATATATCTACACATTTATTAGCATTTGGATATAATTATTCAGCTTAATTATTAAATGATTATTCAATTAAACGTCTCCTTTCTATATAATTTTAAAAGGTGTAGCTCTTAGCATGCCTTGAGCTCCATATGACATAGTATTCACTATTATATAAAAGCTTTCATTATTATTACTTGTCCTTTAAAAAGACATTGATATAAATAATATAAACATGCATTTAGTAAATTAAATTAAACAACATTGTAATATACAAGTAATCGTATATTGCAGATAGCATCTAGTATGTACATAGTACATACAAAATTATTTACAAAATTCGTGCATTCAATTTTAATATGATAATCTAATTGTACTTTGAAAATATATCATACCATGAGAATATAAATATACCATCGATGGAAAATGCATTGTTTAAAAAAGAGGTATATAATTAAAATTTTGTTATTTTTGTAAATTATTAACTGATTAGATTTTGTTTTAACATACTGTCGAAACGAAGAAAGACGTAACAGGAAACCTAATTTTTTAATGATTCCTTGATATATATATTTTAATAGTATAATACTGAATAATGAAAATATGAGTACATATGAAAGGTTAAATGTGCATATTATGTGCTATTATAAATTCGTGAAATTAAAAAAAAATGTTAACTATATGAGCAAGATTAGTAAAGTTATTGATATTTTAAAGTAATTTCTCGTTTATTAGAGATTTGTAAGTGTTCAATGACAACATTAACTTCCCTAATAATTTGAAGCTTTAAAACCATTTTTGTTAAATTAAACTTTCGTAATTTTTAACTGCAAGACGGTGTAATAAAAAATATCAAAATACTTTTTTTATACATTCGATATTAATAACAGATTTTAAAAGTAAAAGCACACGATTTAAAAAGCCACAGAAAATGTTGTTACGTTTTATTCACGTACGCCTCAATACATATATGTCAGCTCGTCCGGTCAACTCAATTATTTGTATTTTATTTGTTATTTAGTTTGTTATTAATAAATATATTTTTTATTTATATAAATATTATTATTACTAATAGTGTTTTAAAAATTAGTAATATTGTATTTAAATACACAGGAATAATTTATATTATCGTCTCTAAAAGCTGACTAACCCTTAATTTTCGAGTGCTATATACATATACATACACACACACACACACATATAGTATACAAACACATGCATATAATATCTTACTGTATTTGGCATAAAAGGATTATTGCAAACCACATTACATATTCAATGTTATAGACGCCAAATTTCGATCTATCCCATATCTCTTTTAATAAACTTATAACCTTGAAATTAACATTTAAAATGATGCATTTTGAATTGATGTATATCATTTTGAGGAATAAAGACGTTTCGTTAAAGCTATTATTTATGGAAATTAATTATATAGACTAAAAATGTAACTTTATCCACTCTTCACATGGCTTCTATCCTAAACCCTCTTAATTTTTCGACAAAACAAAGTCGAGATGTTTACCTACCTATGTCTGCCCTTATATGTAATAAAATAAGTTCACCTAATAAATTAACTAGCATGAATTTCTATATTTGAAAAACCACTGTACAAATGTAATGCCTCTGACTACTGACAAAGTATTAGATTTCCTTTATTTTTAAACTCATTCGTTTTTTTGTAACAAAAATGACCGTTCAACTTTTAAATGCAGTAAAATGAAGAGAAAGACGAATTATAATCAATTTCTTTCTCAAGATCCAAGATCATTAAATATAAAATTCCAATATAATGTAAGCATGCTTCAATTGCATCTTCTCTATTCGTAAATATATACCATTATGAATTTCTTCAAATACATGGCTGTGCGTATTATGTTTTTATATATGATTATATAAATGCGCTTTGTAGTTAATATTACTTTTGTAATTACTGTTTATTATATATAATATCTGATCCATAACAAGTAAGCAATTATTAAATTGCAGTGCTATAAATTTATTTATGTTGACTTATTTATGAAATATAAGGACTTTTAACAAGAACTTTATGATTCAGATGAGTTGAGTCGTCAAATACTTCTAACCACAAGACCAACAGAGTGAGGTCATGTTCACCAACTCTCATTCTGTGTTGCTCGTTTTCTTATTATCTTTGTGTGTATTTTGTTCTTGGTGGTATTTTGTTTTTGTATCACTCGGCTCATCCGGGAGTTATCCTTTTGACTGCAATCTAACTTTCGGCAATCTTATACCTCAAACAATTTTTTTCACAATACTTTTTTTTCTTCGTATACTTGCCTTGTTGCTGCGTCATAACGGCTATATTGAAACTTTGTAGTGTTGCGTCAGTATAAACACAACAGTAAACCTGTAATCCATAATCACTGAAAACCTCGAGTTCTCTCTTTATAGGGTGGAGTGCAAAAAGCGTTCGAACTCGAGGAGGTTCTTTAAATTTTGAGGAATTCCTCTAACTTCAAAATAATTGTATAACATATGAAACAATACTAAGAAAACAAAAATTATAATTGAACTAACCGAATTATGTGAAATTTTAAATTCAATTTTATTGTTGTCTCAAGACGTTCATTTTGTTTTAATTAATTAAAAAATCATTTTGAGGAGCTCTTCACCGATATTTGAAGGAGTTCATCGAGATAGAACGGTTTGCGCAGTTCACCTCTTTAGTAGACAAGGAATTTAATATCAGTAATTACTGGTAATCAAACGCTTTCTCTAATATGTTGCCAAGAAATCTAAATTTATTCGCTTTCAAATTTACACTCGGAAGTTTAATGACCATATTTTCCTTTTCAATTTTAACACTAAATTCTATGAATACTCGTCCAAGGCGTAATAATTCAATAAAAATGAATACATAAGCGAACTGGAGCTGCTATGTCATCGTTATATTTCAGAATTACTTTCGACATTAAAAACTGATATTAAAAATTACTTCTCGAAAATTGTTTTAGAACGGCATCAAATTATAGATAAACCAAACAAAAAATATTCATTAACTACTACTGCAGCTAAGCAGGCTACTCAACTAAACCAGATTGAAAATTCTAAGAAGGCAAAATTTACAATAATCTACGATTTACTTGAGCTTCCTATCTCCAGCAATGCTAATACATATATAAATAGCCTCCATGAAGCTATATTTTTCTCGAGAGATTTCGAAATCCAAAAATTCTCTGATAGCAGAGCGCTTTGGTCTTGCGCTTTAGAAATGGCTAGAGTAAGCCGATTACGATGAGAAGAAAGTTTTCATATATATGAAAACTTAAAAACATACAAAACTAGAGATGCTTTAAGATTACGTAAAAAGCGTAGCGTCTATATTAATTTTTACAAATCTTACTTAACAAACACAGAAAATCAAAAACTGAGAACTGTCTTCAAGAGCGCAAAGAAAAAGTATCCTTTAGAGAACATTTTCATCAAACAAGGCTCGCTAACAAATCAGCCCTTCGTCTTTGATACATTAAACAATTTTTTTATAGATATAGGAATGAAATGCATTTACAAATATCTTGCCCTTCTGACTATTCTCCTCATCAATGCGCCCAAAGAGTATGTTAATAAATCTGATAAGCTTTATTTACTCCCGTTTGAATACATAAAGCTTCCACCATCGTTGTCACTGAACCATGGTTGCATTCAATTAAAAAATAGACTCTTGTTTTTCCCTCATTCATGATTAAGTTTTTAATCGTGTAGACAGGTATCCGAGATAGCAGTGTGTGTACCTCATCTGGGTCCAAAAACATTTTTGTTTTGTCTTTTACACTACAAATATTTATTATAATTTATTTCTGAAAATTATTTATCTTTATTCGATTAGAAAATGCTTACCTTTTTGTTTTTATTGTTTCCAATATCAAGGCTTCCGACCAAATTCGAGATCACATATTTATTCTCTAATGACAGCAAAGAACATGTGCTAAATTATCCAGAAACTAATTTCAATTTTGTTGAGAGTTAAACAAATTCAAGCGAAATGACTGGACATTTCCTGGAACTAATTATAATGTCAACATCAGAGATTGCAATATTCTTGACGAAATCCTTAAATCTTTTAATCTTAAGAAATATTCCAACAACGCTATTATTCTGCCTCCCCTTTCTACGCCCGATCACAACTGTGTTCAGTTAGATCCAATATATACTATGAAACATACACACAAACATACAACAATTAAAAGTCGTAGCATATCTATTGTACTGCAGGAAATCTCACATTGATTCATTGAAAAAAAGTTACCCAATATTTAGTTCAATCCCAATATCAGTGCAGCTTCCCTGGATCATAGAGTAATAATGTGTGAAGCATCAATTTTTGACAAGGATTCGGTGAAATGAGGTTAAAACAGCCATGTGCACCGATATTTTTACCCATTTTTATGTATTGTCAACGTAATCTTTACACGGATTTAAACTGGCGTCGCTGCTGAGCGTCACTACAACTTAAAACAAAAATGATATATGCAATTACCGTAAATAACTGACAGTTAAGGCCTATGCATGCTGAACGTAGCGCAGCGCGTCGAAAATGCAATCTACACCGAACGCGTCACAGTGCTGCAAAAATTGATACACTATGAAGGAAATTTACATATAATCAGAAAAGAAGGAGAATAATATACTGATTCCCTCTCCTTCTTTTTTATTGATTTTTGACGCGCGTAAAGTTGAACTTTTTTTTTCGACGCGCTACACCGCGCCGCGCTGCGTTCAGTGTACATAGGCCTTAACTGACACAGAGAGAAACCTCTGTATTATCACTCAATACTTAAAATGATAAGAATTTATTATGATATTCTTAAATAATTCAAGAATGTAGAATTCCTATCAATACACATGTCATTAAAATCAGAAAACGCAACTCTTACATAATTTTCAGTTATAGTATACTTTCTATAATAGTGATTTTGACCTCTACAATTCCTATTCACTGTACGTTAAAAGCAAAATAAAAAACTCAAAAAAGTAAACCGCTACTTTTCCTTCTACAAAATGTACCACTAAACCTATAGATATAGAAGCGTGTGAGTCGCGCGAGAGGAAACCGTGAGGGTAACACTAGTGACACGTTGTGTCAAAATTCTACAGTTTAAAATAGACTGTGGACAGCATAAACAACAAATTTGGACAAGCTTTTGCACAAGGTAACAATATCTACCTTACCACTAAAATATCCTCAAACCGATTTTGGTGCCCAATTACCTACTTATCCATATGCGGTATTCACTCTTCTCAGTGGACTCACTCTAACAAAAGCCTTAGGAGAAGCAGTTATATTCCAATCTGGATTTTGATAGAAGGTACTCTCTTGTTGCCGGAACCAAATTGTCATTTTATTAGCTCTTTCATGGATAGCAATGCTTGACATAGGGAAATAAGAGCATGTCATTCCTGTTCCAAAATCTATAAGGCAGGCTAATTTTTTTTCGCGATTACATCGAATAGCAAAAAGCAGACAAAGAATTGCCCTCAATAACATTTAACATCACATTTTAGTCAATATTATCAGGGACAACTAAAAAATATTATTATTTTATTATTATTTTCTTTCTTTAGTTATTATTTTCAAAATGAATCTGATATTAGTAAGAGTCAATTTGGCAATTTCCACACAAATCATTAATAAGATGTGCACCAGTTCACTTGAATTATAAAATAATTAGTTTCCGAGAAGAAGATGATATACCAAGGCAGTAGTGTTTTTTCCATTAGATTACACTAAGGGTGTTTATATTGCATTTTAGAAGATTTTATATCATGAATCTATAATAGTCCTACCTTCAAAATCAAACCTAGAACGTAGTCATTACCTAATGGGCGTGACAGTAGTACAAGTAAAGGGCTGAGTGGAGTTCAACAGGCGTTTAGGCCCTTGGCTGTTTACTTTTTATACTGCTGATCTGATCGGAAATATTTCTTAAATAGAGTATACAGACGCACTACACTTACAATGTCTCCAAAGTCTAAAACGTTGTCGAGTAAAAACTTTGTAGCACACTAGAAGTAGGGAATAACGATATGTCGCTCTAATAACCTAACATTGAATGTTAACCAATTTAAACTTTTAAACATTCCTAAACCAAAGAATGCTATCATCAATTTTAAAATCTAAGGTGTGACGAATATTTTTGGTACCACAATTGTTAAAGCACATCTGGTTCTTCCTCTCCAGCTACACTTAAAAATCTGGGTGTTTCCATATTCCTTGTAAAAACGGTTATATATATATATATCGTAATATGGGAAACGCGTCTGCATTTTTTGACTCGTTTAAGAGAATATATAAAGACGCTTTTACAAACAATAATATTAATAAGGCTTTTTTTAATCACTTGATTTACACTGGACACACAATCGGTGTCTCCGTTTATAATCTTATTTATAATTGTAATAATTTTAAAGTGCGGCACATCGTTGAAGCGGGTATTTTTAAATTTAATTATAATAATAGCTTTGGTCTGAACGCCGGCTTTTATAATATTCGACAGCTAAATCCGTAATTAACGCCCTCAAGCTCTCTTCTTTGGATCATTTTAGACCTTTTCTTTGACCTATCCATATTTCCATAGCTCCTGTTTGTATATAAATATTTCATGATTTTGGTGACTGTATTAGAAATTTTCTATTAATATGATTCTATAGTGTAATTATGTTATCTATATCCCTTGATGAAATTATTTGTTTTACATTATGGCATATTATTTGTTTAGTATATATGTATTATATATGTATTTATATATCTATTATGTAACGCTGATAATGTTAAATGTACTTAATTTTTTAGATTTATATGCTGTTTTCAAGTGTAAGCGTTTTCTCCCATTCTTATTTTTTGTTATTGATAATGGTTAAAAGAGACGTCTCAACATATATTTATTATATTATTTTACAGGGTTTTTTTTTGTTCTGACACTACATTATTTTCTACCTCCGAATATCCACTGCTCTTTACACATTTATATTAATTCCATTAACCTTAATTATAATTTCGTTGACATTGTTTATCGGATTTTTCTTTCTCACTTGAAGTAACGTGGCTACTGCCTTTTGATAGAACAATGTATATCAAAAACTTTTGAGGCTAATTGTTGAAAATAAGAACGAAAGTCAACTTGCTTCCTTTCGATATGACATTACCACATAAATGTTGACTGAAATAACGTGCCGGTATAGTTTTTTCTTAACAAATACCACTTCCAAAAAAAATTGTGAAATATATTAGATAAATATATCGACTATATATAAATATGTTTATTTCTGCTAAAATCGAATACTGCCTTTTGATCTGATTCAGCCGTTATGTCCTCTTTCTTTGTCACAGCACGATCCATTTACTGTATTAATATTTCTTTGTCTCTATATCGCTGTCATTCATCTATTTCATATTTTCCTTTTAATTCTCGTTTTGATTTCAATAAACTCTTATTATTATTGTTAATATTTAAACTTGCACTATGTAACATTTTCCAATTATGCATTTAAAAAGGTATATTTTCATAACTTTACATTGTAAGTTTTTATAAAATCAAGCCCCTATTATCATATTATTTACATAAATATAATTTTATATTACATCGATAACTATATTCTATTTTCATAAGAGATATTATACTTATATTTACTGTATATTACTAGCTGTATATAGTGTATATACATATACAGTGCTCTACACTGTATATAGTGTATATACATATACAGTGCTCTACACTGCATATTACTAGCTGTATATAGTGTATATCTACAGTGCTCTACACTGTACATATATATATTAGCTGTATATAGTGTATATACATATGCAGTGCTCTACACTGTTTATCTACTAGCTGTATATAATGTATATCTACAGTGCTCTACACTGTACTTATATCTACTAGCTGTATATAGTGTGTATCTACAGTGCTCTACACTGTTTATCTACTAGCTGTATATAGTGTATATCTACAGTGCTCTACACTGTATATCTATACGCTGTTAAACCGTAAAAAAACCACTTGCTTTCTGATTGGCTAAAAGGAGGCCGGGGGTAAACAAAGGGAAATTCCTACCACGTGTTGTATAGAAAACGCTTAATACACATTTATAACCTTACTTTATTTTTAAGTAAAAAATAAAAACGAAGAATTGCTCGACCGTGTTTGTATGTAAATCAGGAGGTTTCCCTGGATGTGGCGTTTCTTTTTATAATTTTCCTAGACATAAATCGGCGTAGGCAGTGGTGTGCGATGGTAAACATAATTATATATTTTAATTAGAGATAGTGGTTTATAGCAATATAGACACACGTAAAATAGAAAATAGATCACACATGTTTAATATATTTATATAAACATGTGTACAGATTCTATTGATGAGATAGCATACCTACATCTAGAAAAAAAATTCTATTGTAGTGTTATAAAATAAGCTTACATAAAAATCTAAAAAAGTTAATTCTCGCTCGCTTCATTTGTCGCTAAAGAGTTTTAATATTAATAATGAACTTGAAATTAAGTGATAGTATCAGGCAGGTAGATATTTTATAGCTTTTTAATTATGCATAGTGGCAGCATCAGTAGCATCTTTCATTAAAATTATGATAAATATTGTAAACAACTCTGACCTATTTGGCACTAAAAGATAATAATTTCCGATTGAAGAAATAGATTATATATATATACCTATGTGCCTATAATCATAGATGTTATATGGATATGTATATATATATAAATAAACCTTAGATACTATATATATAATATATCAATAAAATCTAAAAAAAAACACGTGCTGTTGGTTGCCAGAAGAAAAGAGTTCTTTCATACAAAAGATTGAATTATTAGACATGTAGCCCTGTTATTCTTGAAATTTGATGAGATTATAGTGTGCACCTAGAAAATATTATATATATAGTAATGTAATAAAATAAGCTTGCCAATCTTACATACAGATCTAAAATGTCATTTCCCTCTCGCTTCATTTGCCGCTATAAAGACAGTTTTATAAGTGAATTCTGTATATAATATCTAAAAAATCTGTGATATCTGCATAATATGATATATTGTTTAATTATTATACCTAACAAATAGTGTTGTTATTTTATATTATTAATATTATTATTACACAATATTATTGTGTATATCTCCCTTTATTATGGTTACCACTTGCATATTAATAAATACCTATGCGTACATATGTAGTATATAAATTTTATTACATATTATATTTAATAAATTAAAATCTTAACTTTAGCTCATAAACAAAATCTATACCTACCTATAAATATATATATGAATTTATTAATAATATATACAGGTACAAGTAAAGATATAATTTAGGTAAAATTATAGAAATATGCCTTATTGTAGCACAAGAAACGGCATTTAAAATTGTCAATGTCAACTTTAAGCACTGACCCATCATTAAAATGCAATTCTCCTCGTTGAAAAACTTTTAAATCATTCTAAAAAATTCTAAAATATCGCTAAGACTAATTACTGACATATTAGATTAAATTCACAGTAAACTAGGACGGATAATAAATTATATAGTAATAAGCTGTATAGGATTTTAATATATAAAAGACGTCAACACGTGGCTTTGTTTACCCCCGGTAGGTCTTTAACCAATCAGAATTAGGATTTCTTTTTTTACGGTTTCACAGCGTATTAGCGCGATATTCACTATTGTGCACACCAAGGCTGTGGTCACGTGACCACGTTTTAAAATGCACTTTTGTTGTGATTCATATTATACTAATTATAACAAATCCTGAAAAACAATAAAAAGTAACTTTCAAGATCATATAATTTGTAAAAAAAATTAAATATTTAACTACGATATCTTTTACCTATTTAATGAATTACAAACAAAATATTAATGGAATATGTCACAAAACGTATTGGTTTAACTACAAGCAAAGTTTAAAAAAACTCGACTCTGTTCTAGGAAGCTTAAAATTCTATAGGGCTGTCGGGGGGCTGATGCGAAAAATACCCGGTATGCGGGGGGTTAATAACTATTGGGTATTCCATCGACTTAATGTCCTAATTTAGATACTTATACTATGAATTGTTAGAGTATTTTGAAGAGAAATTAGTTTACATTAAAAAATAATATATAACATTATACACAGAGAGATAGGTACTATATCATTACAACTTAAGTAAAAATATAAATATGTAATCATAATTATATTTAAAATACTTCTATATTACATAGCTACTTGTATTATATAAAAGTAATTATTTAGAACAGAAAAACTATTTATTATGTGATACGGTAATATCGTTAACCTAATAACAAGAGCGCCAACGATTTAGATTGAGAGATGCTACAGCTATAACTGGCATTACTTTTCTTTTTCTTGGAAGGTGGTGTTACAGCAGCTGGTTATATTCAGTTGTTAAGAGATGAGCTTATTCCAGCTTTCCAGGCAAGACAGATCTTATTATCAGCATATTTACAACAAGATGGTACTCCAGCACATACAGCCATAACAACTCGTAATTTCTTAACGAACACCTTTCAGGATCGTTGGGTTGGCAAATTTGGACCGACTCCTTGGCCAGCACGT